>JBBPBX010016246.1:22180-48407 GCA_038048925.1 Garcialebias charrua
AGCAGAAGCCTTACTGTGAGCGCTGTAGGGTTCCCCTTGTGCTCCATCTATTCAGCATGCAAATGTCTGCACAGGCCTAACACACATCCTCCATCTGCCTTTAGCCACTTGTATTTATGGTAGATGTATTAGGTTTGCATAAGCTACAGTCATTGGGGACAAAATAAACCCTCTAGTGCGGGGCTATTCAACTGGCGGCCCGGGGGCCAAATCAGGCCCTCCGATGAACTCAGTTCGGCCCACTATTGGGTTCATTTTTTAACAAAACTAAATTTTAAACCATAAAACAAACTTACTTAATGACAATAACTGATGGATGTCTGGGCTTTTAGTAACTGTGGCACCCCCTGAGCAATTTAGTTGAATAGTACATCTCTAGTGGATTTTATGAAATGATGGTGGACTCGAGAATTAAACAATTTTTTTTTTCTGTGCTGATTTATTAAAAAAGGGAAAATGCTATAACTGGTTCCAGGGTCAACAGAGTACAGTACTGAACCTCTGCAGAAGTTGTGACCAGAGTCTAAACAAAACAACTTAAGTGCATCTTTAGTTTTTTAGAAATATTTAGCCTTCCATTTTTTTCTCTGTGAAAATTAATTGAGCTCATTTTACATCCTTCAAACCTTTAGATCTGTTTACAACCTTTTGCTGCTCCTTTCACATTTTGTTCTGCTTCAGCTTCTTCAGCTTCTTTGTGCAAATTTACTTTCAGCAAATTCTAGCTTCTTTTCAGCTGTTTTATGCTCCTTTTAGATTTTTTTGCTAACTAGAACATTTTTGTTCTTCTTATAACTTCATTTCTGCTCATTTCAGCTTGTTATGCTCCTTTCATCTTATTTATGCAAGTTTCATTTTTTCTGCTATTTTTCTGCAACTTTTAGCTTTTCCAGATAACTCCATGTTTTTTGCACTCGTTTAAACTTTTTTCAGCTCATTTAAGCAAAAATGTGCCCTATATATTTTGTAATTCTGCTTCCTTCTGCATTTTTAGCTACTTTTCGGCAGTTTTTTTGTGTGTGGCTAATTTCAGCTTTTTTCAGATAAATTCCACTTTTTGTGCTCATTTCTGCTTCTTTTAGCCTAATTAGGCAAACGTGCTCCCCACTTCTTAACACTAATTTACGCAACTTTTTTTGTTGTTGCTAATTTCAGCTGTTTTCAGATAAATTCCAGTTTTCATGGTAATTTTTGCTACTTTCAGTTTAATATCTTTGTTAATTTCAGCTTATTGTGCACCTTTTCAGCTTTTTTATGTTAGTTTAAGCATTTTATGCAATTTCAGCTACTATTTAGCCGTTTTATGCTAATTTTAGCTTTCTCAACTAATTTGACATTTTTTTTAAGCTAATTTCAGCTCTTTCCACTTCCTTATGGTACAGTAGTTTTAAACTTCTTTCTGCCTTTTCAGTTACTTCTTGCTAATTTCAGCCTTTCTTTTAGCTAATTCATAATTTTTGTGCTAATTTCTTGTTTATTTAAACCCAATTAAGCAAATATGTGTTCTTTCTGCTTTTTTTCTGCTAATTTTTGGCTCATTCTTCTTTTTCAGCTAAAATTCAGCTTTTTTTTAAAGCTAATTTCAGCAGTTTTTCAACAAGTTCTTCACCAATAAGCATTCACACTGTACCTTCGAAATGCAATTCCTGCTCTAGCATTTGAAATAAGTAACGTCAGGGCTGTAATTATCTTTAGTTTTGAGATGCTGTGATTGGCTTTGCTGCTGTAGTTCTTCTGTTTGTCAGGCAGAGGGCAGTGGAGATCTTGGCCACTGGTGGAACTGGTCCAGGATGAGGGTTGTTTGTGCTGCGCAAATAGAAAAATGTGCACCAATTAAAGGAAACAGTGGTACACGCTAACTCATTTACACGTGCGTAACAATGAGTCACCTTACATTTGATAACATTTCAGATTTATTAAGGCCTGTGTGTCCTGTTCTAATGCAAGTAATTATTGATTCCTGTTTCTTCCTGTTTTCCTTGTATATCCTACCTTTTTCTGAATGTTGCGTAAATGTCTTCATGTATCAGTAATGTCCCAGTTTTCCTGCCATATTTTCTTAATATATGTATTTATTATCATTTTACATTCAACTTTACATTTGTTCACTCATTTTGATCGCTTCGGCTTCCAGACCAGTGTTACACCAGCTCTGTTTCTTCTTTTTTTTCTTTTCCTCACTCATGGGGCAAGCACAGCAGACTATTCAGCCAAACTTCGCCGTTGTTCTGAGGCAAACACATACATGTCACACGTAGGCCACGTTTAGAAAAGCTCGATTGGCTGGAATTTCCCAATCGTAAATCTGTTTCAGGACACTGATGCCTTCAGGGTTCACAAAAACCTCCAACCGACAGTTGTGACAGGCTGACAACCGCAATTACAACCACACATTCACGGAATGGTCAAATTATTGTATTTTTTGCCTTTTTTTTAATTATTGATCGTACAGAGGGCAAAATTGTTGTACAAATACAATAATTATTGTACACCTGGCAACACTGACCTGGAGAGAAGCAGGAAGCAGGGGGAGAGCGCATGGGTAGGGGCTGAGTTTGCAGTGAGTGAGAGGAGGTGGGCCGTGCGGGAGAAGAAAGAACAGCAGAGCCGGCGGATTTTCAAGTAGAACTATATTGTTTTTATCGAAATAATGTCACTTTATATTGCAAATAAAATTATCGATTTTTAAAAAATATCGCCCAACCCTAGTTTCTTTACAGGTAGTCCCCGATTTACGAGCGAGATCCGTCACAGCGAGGCGCTCGTAAACCGGAAATCTCGTAATTTGGAACGGCCGCCATTTCGCTCGTAAATCCGGAAATCCGCTCGTAAATTGGAACGGTTTTCGCTAGCGCACCTAAAAACACTCTATTTTCATCTAAAAACTACTTTTGAGTGCATAAAAATGATCGGAAACGTGTGTTTATATGCTTAACTTGCTAACTGAAGTGAAAAAACACATGAAAACTCAGTATTTTTTTCGTTTTTTCCAAAAATGTGCAGCTCGTAAGTCTGGAACCTCGCAGATCAGAGCGCTCGTAAATCGGGGACTACCTGTATTATAGTTTGTTACTAGGGGTGTAACTGTACACGTGGGTGTATTGAACCATTTCAGTACGGCATGTTTGGTCCACATGCGTACAGTTTTGGTTATTTTTTTTTCACTCATTAAAATTTTTAATGGGAGATTATCCACCGCGGAACTAAAGTTCGTAAGCTTGTTTCAGCACAGCGCTATTGTCTTGCAGTACGCGCACCATTAGCAGCCTAGCATCTCGTTGCGGTCTCCTGTTTGGGAACATTATGGCTTTCTTCTTAAAGGACAAGTGAACAAATCCAAAGTTGTGTCGATGTTGTTTCATGAAGATTGGATCTGCAGCAGGCAACACGTCTAACTTATTAACGCTCTTGAAACATCATCATATGAATAGGGCTCGGCCATATCATATCGTTTATGATAATACCGGTTAAAAAAAGCTTGCCCGGGCAAAATAAAAAATTATATCATGATATGCTAATTTCATGACGTAATACGTCAAGGCGCCCCGCCCCCTTAAACACTGAGCGCGCCGAACGACCAAACCGAACTGCGCACCCCCCCTCCACCTGTCGGTACTCGTGTAACGCTAATTACTTGTGCGCATTACTAGCTAGCTAAAATGCTAAAAACAATATTATTATTATTATAATGCGCATCTCAGCTTCTCTCCACCCAGCTCTAAACTGCAGGTACAGACGGCTCAACTGTCTCCCCCCACTCCTCTCTGAGCTGCCAGTGCGGGCCGCGTCTCCCCTGCTCTAAACTGTCGGTACAAACACGTGCAACTCAACTGTCTCTTGAAATCCACAGTCTGTCCACGGACCAAGAGGCAGATGATCCGATACAGATCAGTTAGAAAAATAAATAATTCCTGCAGGAACAGAAGCTGAAACACCACAAGCTTCAGGGTCAGCTGATCACCTTGTTACAAGTTCTGGAAGTTATCACTCATTTAAAGGTATTGTGACATGATGTTGGAAATTTGCATATTTGTCACAACATATCTTATATCATTCAGCTCTGTTCGTTTTTGCAAAATAAATTATAAATATATTAAAATTTCATTCCAATTTATGGTAATTTTTTCTCTGGGACACGCCCCTAGAAATCAGAGAATTTATGCAAAACTTCATGTGACGTACACTTGGGCACTGGGCATAAGGCGGAGCCTGCCTTGCCCGTTTGTTTGGTGTGTTAACTGCTTTCCATACAGATTCTTTTCCTGAAAGATCGCCTCTTTTTTTTGTGTAACTTGAAAAATGCCGTCACGTTGTAGCGCATTTGGGTATTCTAATATCAGCAGTGAACAAGTGAGCCTTCTCAAATTCCCAAAAGATGAGAAACTTTGCCTAGAATGGAAGTACAGAGAACTTGTAACCGATGGGTTCCTACTGAGAGTCGTATGTCTGCAGCGACCATCTTACTGCCGATCAGGTAACATCTGTACCGTAATCTCCGGATTAAAATACGCTCCGGTATTTAGTACACTTTGTCAAATTATTAACAATAAACACGAAAAAATTGTACACTATACGCTTCGGTGTTTAATACGCGTCATCGCCACGCGACGTGTCAGCTTTGTCCTGATCAAGATGGCGGCGACTAGGACCAAACCAGTACGAAGAACTTCACAAAGAAACACGGTAAAAACTTATTTCTTTGCGAGAAAAAAAATATTACTAAGCTGACTTTATAGAAGACGTGTTCCTGAGTTTAACGAAATGTTCAAATCAGTTGGATTTAAAGAAAAAAAGTTCGCTGATTTTTATGCAGGCGCTAGCCGGGTCAAACACGGTGGCACAACTGGTAGAGCTGCTGCCTCTCAGCGAGAAGGTTGCCGGTTCAAATCCCGGTCTGGGGCCTTTCTGGGTGGAGTTTGCATGTTCTCCCCGTGCATGCGTGGGTTTCCTCCGGGTACTCCGGTTTCCTCCCACAGACCAAAAAACATGCTTGTTAGGCTGATTGGTGACTCTAAATTGACCCTAGGTGTGAGTGTGAGAGTGGATGGTTGTTTGGTGTGAGTGAGACAGGTCCCTCTTGTAAATGAGTCCCCGTGACTCAACGAGGCTAGCCTGTATAAATAAAGGTTGAATGAATGAAAAAAAAAACCGGACGCTTTCTTTCTTTAAATTTAGCTAAATAAACGCTTAAAAATATATTTGTTTGCTGACTTATGGGTAATTGTAGACGTACTCCTGAGTTTAACGAAATGTTCAAATCAGCTGTATTTAAAAAAAAAGTTTGCTTATTTTTATGCAGGCACCAGCCGGGTCAAACCGGAGCTTTCTTTCTTTAAATTTAGCTAAATAAACGCTTAAAAAATATATTTCTTACCTCACTATAGCAGACGGGCTCCTGAGCTGAACCAAATGTGAAATCAGCTGGATTTAAAAATCTGCGGTGTGGGTTATGAGTACATCCATAGCAGGGAGCGGGCAGCAGCAGAGTAATCAGTCCGACCAAAGGAAGCCTTTTTCGGACACATGCAAGTAGAAACTTCTGGAAGTGGCCCCTCTTCCTCTTCGCTCTCTGAGTCCTCTGCTGGCTGCTGCCTACAGCGCCCATATAGCGGCCGAAACTGGTACTGCACCATTTTTGCAAAAAATGAAAAACGATGAATCAGAGCCAAAAATGGGTCTAAAAATATGGGAAAAAAATCCATAAATAATACTCTTCGGTGTTTAATACGTTGGACATTCAAATTAGCAAAAATACTGCGTATTATAGTCCGGTTTTTACGGTAATTTCTTTTTATTCGGGGAGAGTCTATTAATGAGAGTTTTGGATGATTTACAGTCTTAAAATGATATATTTCAAACGCGACCGGGACTGTCAGCCGATAGCTGCTAACATATTAGCCTAGATACCCGAGTCAACAGGGAGCGCTATTTATGTATTTTTAAATTATGTCTGCACGATCAGGTAACATCTGTAGTTTCTTTTTATTCGGGGATGGTCTATTAATGAGAGTTTTGGATGATTTACAGTCTTAAAATTATATATTTCAAACGACTGTCAGCCGATAGCTGCTAACATATTAGCCTAGATACCCGAGTCAACACGGAGCGCTATTTATGTATTTTTAAATTATGTTTGCGCGATCAGGTAACATCTGTAGTTTCTTTTTATTCGGGGAGGGTTTATTAATGAGAGTTTTGGATGATTTACAGTCTTAAAATGATATATTTCAAACGACTGTCAGCCGATAGCTGCTAACATATTAGCCTAGATACTAGGGATGCACCGATACCAGTATCGGGTATCGGTCCGATACCATGTGCGTTTACTCGTACTCGTACTCATAAAAGGGCTCAGATACTACAGGACCCAATACCAGTTTCATTTCATTTCATTGACTATGTAAGAGTTCAAATGTAAAACATTTAATTTTTTTGTACAAGTTTGGACATACTTTACAGATTACCAATAGTAATGTACTTTGTTTATTTATGTTTGAAGTGTCTAATGAAAATAAACAGTTTAAGCTAATTAGAATGATTTTTAAAAATATTAATTAGTACTTGTATCGGTACTTGGTATCGGCAAGTACTTTAATGTAAGTACTTGTACTTGTACTCGGTTTTCAAAAATCTGGTATCGGTGCATCCCTACTAGATACCCGAGTCAACACGGAGCGCTATTTATGTATTTTTAAATTATGTCTGCGCGATCAGGTAACATCTGTATTTTCTTTTTATTCGGGGAGGGTCTATTAATGAGAGTTTTGGATGATTTACAGACTTAAAATGATATATTTCAAACGACTGTCAGCCGATAGCTGCTAACATATTAGCCTAGATACCCGAGTCAACACGGAGCGCTATTTATGTATTTTTAAATTATGTCTGCGCGATCAGGTAACATCTGTAGTTTCTTTTTATTCGGGGAGGGTTTATTAATGAGAGTTTTGGATGATTTACAGTCTTAAAATGATATATTTCAAACGACTGTCAGCCGATAGCTGCTAACATATTAGCCTAGATACCCGAGTCAACACGGAGTGTTATTTATTTACTGGTATTTTTAAATTATGTCTGCGTGATCAGGTAACATCTGTAGTTTCTTTTTATTCGTGGAGGGTTTATTAATGAGAGTTTTGGATGATTTACAGTCTTAAAATGATATATTTCAAACGCGACCGGGACTGTCAGCCGATAGCTGCTAACATATTAGCCTAGATACCCGAGTCAACACGGAGCGCTATTTATGTATTTTTAAATTATGTCTGCACGATCAGGTAACATCTGTAGTTTCTTTTTATTCGGGGAGGGTTTATTAATGAGAGTTTTGGATGATTTACAGTCTTAAAATGATATATTTCAAACGACTGTCAGCCGATAGCTGCTAACATATTAGCCTAGATACCCGAGTCAACACGGAGCGCTATTTATGTATTTTTAAATTATGTCTGCGCGATCAGGTAACATCTGTAGTTTCTTTTTATTCGGGGAGGGTTTATTAATGAGAGTTTTGGATGATTTACTGTCTTAAAAAGATAGATCTCAGACGCGATCGGGACTCTGTTAGCTCAGCCCAAGAACAAAGAAGCCACATCACGAAGCTATCCTCACTTAGCTACTGTGTATGAAATAAACCGTGTCTAAATCACTTTTCAATTGATTGAGTGTCCAATAACTGTATAGGATGAATAATAGCCCTTCGATTGCTTTAATACATTCATGTACTAACAATAGGTTGTGTTTGTTCGACATGCTCCGCCATTATTATTTACATGCACGTTGAGCAGTGGCTCCCCAAGTGCACGTCACAATGACGTTTTGCAGTAGTGCGCAGATTTTTAGGGGCGTGCCCCAGAGAAAAAACTACCATAACTTGGAATGAAATTTTAATATATTTATAATTTATTTTGTAAAAACGAACAGAGCTGAATGATATAAGATATATATGTTGTGACAAATGTGAAAACTTCTTCCGGCACTCAGCAAGGCAAGACGCATATCTTTCTGCTCTTCCCTCCCCTAAGTTTTTCCTACTCCCTGCTTGCTTTTGTCTTGTCTGAACCTTCAGCGCTCACTCGAACCAATATGGAATTAATAAATTGGGCTGTTTCTTCAATGGATAAGATTTTTTCCACGAAGCGGACCGTGCCAGGAGAAGCTGTCTGTCCCTCCGACACACACGCGGCTGGATACGTGATGGACTCGTGGGGTCAGTGGCAGCCCATGTGTCTGACCGTCTTAAGTGTCGAAGACGTGGAGGATTTGTGGATTATTGGAATATTGGTAGCAACTGCTCTGTTTTTTGGCGTAAGCGGAGTTGTCTGTTACTGGAAGCTGAGGGAGGCTTCGACAGCTATCAGCGCACTGGCGAACTACCTGATCAGCAAAATTCTCTGAACCGGGCTGTAAGCTCCTCATCCCAGCTGTTGTATGAGCTCAATCGCTCGCTTGGAGCGGTGGTGGACCACCGCGGACCTGCAGGGCGCTTTGGGACTTGTTTACAGCCACCCCGGATCAATCAAGGGACAGATGGGGGTTCATAGAGCGGAACCACATATTATTTGGATTTTTTTTGGCCATGAAACAGCACCACAGACTTGATGGCGGCAGTGGAAAAGAACACTGTGGTCTATTGGATAACAAACAAGACTATTATCTGGCTTCTGCACATGTCCTTGAAAAAGAAGGCTGTCAGAAGCCATTCTCCTGGGAGTGTGGAGCTGAAGAGACCTGCTGCCCTCCCCCCCCCCCCCCCAGAGATTTCTGTGCAGCCTCAGATAACGCCCAGCTGCACATCTGCTGAACTTGTGTTTGTCTGAAGTTACTCACAGACTCTATCTCCTTGCCTGCCGTCTCTCAATTTGTTATTGTAACTAAATGTGCTTTTTGATATGGTTTTTACTGGATCACGCGGTGTCTTGAAGACAAAACGTGATTCATCTTTTTTTAATATCAACGCTGTAAACCCCGTGTCTTAGCCTGTTTTCCTACCTTTGACCTTCATCTGGGGACAGATGAGTGGGCCGCGCTATGAACATATCATGTGTTGATAAACATGTCATGTGTTTTGTTAAGCAGCAGCTTGTTGCACTTATTCTCTCTCCTGGATGACTGTAATTACATACTTACGCTGTATCGGTGAAAATTGATGCAATGTTAATAAACCTATCTTGTATCTTGTATCTTGTATCTAAAATTTCCAACATCATGTCACAATCCCTTTAAAGGCAACATACTGTATTTTGTTGTATGTTACATTTATACCCAACAGATCTTAAGCTTCATTTATTTAGTTGTTTTGAGAAACTAGAATAGAATAGAATAGAATATATTTTTATTGGCATGTTTTGCACCAAGGTACAAGGTTATGCAATTGGCGCACACACAATCTTAAGAGAGACGTACGCACGAGCCGCAGCAGTTTGAAACTGCGCCGCAACAATCAGGTATGGAAAAAGGAATACACACACAAACGGGTAAGAACGTGGTATTCAAAAAAAGATCTATCACAACTTGTCACAAGACACTCCATGATAAAGTCCAAAAAAACTACCAGCTTTTAGCACATATTAGACAGGACATGATGCATGATGACGGCAGGCAGGGAGGTAAAGTCTGTGAGTAATCATTTCCAGATAAGCACAGTTCGCAGGTCTCACAGCATGGCTCTATCCGAAAACGCACACACAGAGACCTCTGGGGGGGAGGTGTGGGGGAGGGCAGCGAGTTCTCAACAGCATTTCAGCTCCAGGAGAAGAATTGTAGACAGCCTTCATTTCAAGGTTGCTCAAGAGTCCAGATTAGATAGTTGCTTTGTTTATTTTCATATCAGGCCACAGTGTACTTTTACTGCAGTCTTAAGTCCAGGTGCTGTTCTGGGTCCAAATAGCCGAATCGTGTGAGGTTCCGAGCTACAAGTCCCCATCTGTGCCCTGATGATTACCGGGTGGCTGTAAACGAGTTCCAAAACCATGGGCGTAGCCAGGGGCGGTTCGCCCGGTTCGAACGAACCGCCAACTTTGCCTATGAAGTCCCGTCTACAACTCCCGCGAGATTGTGAGGTGAAGACGACGTTCACCCTGTCCTGGCTTGGAAGGCAACACAGTGGATTCAAACGGTAAAATTACATTGTGGTTTTTTATTCAACTGTTCATTTGTGTATTTTAAGTAGTACTGTTTGATGTTAGAGAGATTAGAAGTGGGTCACGTTTTTATAAGATATGGATAATGCTAAAACATGCTAAAGCTAAGCTAAGTAGCAACGATTTTCGCCACGTTTTTTTTCCTTGTTTTTGTCTATTTCCGCCATGTTGGGAACAGTAATTTATCTGAAATTAGTACCAGTACGGCCCCATTCTATCCCTAAAGCTGAGTTTACAGTGATAGGACAGATAGTTACTCACAGGAAGCCTGAAACGGAGCGTCCATGTTTTTCTAAACAAAAGCTACAGGCCTCAGGCCTAGTTTGGACAGGATACAAACAATAACTTAGCAGTGTTGAATATAATATAGCCTATTTGGTGAAAAATAAATGTTTGGATAAATTTTCAAAAGAACAAACATTCAGAAAAACTGTTTTTGTACGTAAGACAAGTAAAAAAACTTTTTCAAATAGAAACCCAAAATGTCTTAGCAGATCTTACAAAATTGTTTACTACATACTAAATATTATATTAAACTGTTTTTCAGGTTTCTGTGCTGGATACCAACATGGGTAGGTGCAAGCAGAAGGACAGAGAGCAGAAAAGAGCAGCCGAAGGTTGTGCTTCAATGTACAACTTTGTTTCAAAGAAACAGAGAGTTCCAGGTAAAATAAATAAATAAAACAGATCTTCTTGTAAAATAGATTTTGTCAATAATGTCTTAGAATGATTTCAGGAACAAATGTTTTCTTATTTAGAATGTATTTCTGTAAATTCTTTTAGCTAAATATTAAATCTTTTGATATAATTATTTAAATGCTAAAAGTGTCTAAAAAATATTCTAAAATCTCTTATTCACGTGTCATATCTTAGATGAAGACTGCAAGTTTGGTGTGTACCAGTGCTTCGAATGATGAAGATGGCTGCCTCCATGCTGACAGAAGTAACGATGATCAGCTTTGTCATTTAATATTTTTTTGTTTGTTCTTTGTTTTTTGTTTTTGTCACAGGTGTCTGAGATCCAATGTGTGTATACATCTCTGAGGGAAGATGTCAGGGAGTCATTCCAACTGATCTATGACCAAGCTGTGCGTGTGGCTGACAAAGTGGGTGTGACACCATGCAAGCCCCGCATCGCAAAGCGTCAGCAGCACCGGAGCAACATTCCATCTGAAGATGTGTTCAGTCACTACAGGCTGAACCTTGCCATTCCATTCCTTGAACACATCATATCAAACCTGGAAGCTCAATTTTCTTGTAAGAATTTAACTCTTATGAAGATTTACAAACATCTAACTACAGTACTTGACTCTGTAATTGGATATGTCATCTGTCTGCATGTAGTTTGAACATGTTAAACCAAACACACGCATGATCTCTAACTCCAATTAAGCAATTTATTTTTAAAAGGAAAATTGTTAATTCAACTTGCACTTTTGAGACTTTTTATTTTATATACATATTTTGAAGGTTTTACAACTTTTTTGTTTTTCCCCAGACTATATTAGCATTTTTGTTTTCATACATTTTTTAAAATCAATAACATCTAGTGCTGAAGAAATATAGCAGTGATAATCTTCTTAGGATAAATTACAATACTGTATACATAAAAATAATGCTGAATCTGCTGGCAAAACATTTTTGTAATTAGTATCAGTTTTATGCTATTAAAATAACAAAAGTAATCAGAACTATTGTCTAGACATTGTCAATGCAGTGAATGACTGTTATATCTGGAAATGGGTGGTTTTAAAGCAATATCAACTTTCTTTTTCATGTATAATATAATTTTAATGTTAAAAAGCATAAAAAACTAATGTCCTATGAAGCCAAGATTTTTTTTTTCAGCCTTTGCAGTGCTCCCTCTGGTGGAGAAACATTATATAGGCAGACACACGACTCACCTTTTAATCAGCCATCACTCCTGTGTTCCAGTGGCATTTTCTGTTAGCCAGTCAGTCCAAATTGATCAATTTGATGAATGTATTTTCCTTTCATTTTGAAACTAATTTGACTACATAAGTGTGAGCTTTCTTGTAAAATACATGTTAAATGGTTGACCCAAAACTTTTGAACGATTGTGTACATATTACAGAGGTCAGCATACAAATAAAAATCTAAGAAATTATTTTAAAAAAAATTACATACAAGTTAAAAATTACATATAAAACTTGAAACTTAAATATGTTTCTTACAATGTTTCTTTTTTGTACTCAGCTCTGTCTGCCACAGCTATTGGGACTAGTGCCATCTGTGATCTGCAATCGTCATCTGGACACCACAGAGATTGTGAGCATGTATGCCGAAGACCTACCCAGTCCAGAACTTGTTGACCAAGAGATTACAAGGTGGAAGTTGAAGTAAGTTATTTTGAAGTTAAGCACCTGAGAAGCCCATTTTAGAAATTGAATGTTACAACATTACTATACAGAACATTTTGTTTTAATAATTGTTCTGCTAGGTACGGCAGAGTGCCTGGGTCACAGAGGCCGAACACCCCTGCAGGTTCCATTAAAGAGTGTGACCGAGACCTTTACCCCAACTTGCACGTCCTACTTCAACTGGCCTGCACACTGCCTGTGACCTCCTGCGAATGTGAGCGCAGTGCCAGTGCCCTTCGTCGCTTGAACAGCTACATGCGGGCATCAATGACGAAGGAGCGTCTCTCATCACTGGCACTACTTCACATTCACTACAGCAAACACATTGACCTTGAGAGCGTTGTTGATGTGTTTGCAAACAAACACTCGAGGAGGATGGAGCTGGACTCACTTGTCTATCCAGAGACATAAGATGTTGGACAGAACTGTCTTATGCAATGTAAATAAAGGTTTTGCAAAACTACATTTGTCTTGAGAAATTTTAATGTTACTCTAGGGGTCTGCAACCTTTTCGATACAAAGAGCCATTTCTGCTCCTTTATTCACTAAATTAAACGTGTCCGGAGCCACAACACCTGCTGCAACTGGGATTCTCAACTGGTGGCCCACGGACCACTTTAAGTTTGTTAGAGGACATTTTTCTGGCCAGCAGGAATGATTTATAAAACTAAAAATGTCTAATGATTTTTTAACATTTACTGATATTTTTACATTTTAAGATAAAATAAAAGACAAGATTCTTGTAAAGAAGGAAAAATTAATATAGTTTTGCCCAGTTTCTAAAAACTAAAACAAACAATGCAGGCCTATGTGATTTTTTTTTTAGAAAAATTAAGTATCCTACTTAAAAGAAATAAAGCATAAAGTGAAAGTATGTTAACTCCTTGTAATGTAGGAAAACTGCTAAAACTAACCCTTCCAGTTATAAGAACCAATAAAATTCAGTTTTGGTCAAAGCTTGAAAGAGCTGCTGCAGAGGGACCCTGAGCTGCAGGTTGCAGACCCCTGGTCAATTGTTTTTGTGTACATGTGAATTGTATTGTTGTATTTTTCAATTTATTAATTTCATTCATAAAAAACAATGTCTAACCACAAAGCAAAGTAAAAAGATTATTTATTTTTGCAATTGAAGTTATATTATTTGTTGTGGGGTTAGTTTGCATTTATGTTAAGGAGTGGTACTGTGCCTTTAAGAGGATGACGTCATTCGTTCTTCTTCGGTGGTATTTTTTTTCTGTGTATGTTCGGGTGGGACTCGGAGTACCGTGTCTCTGGGATGAGTTCTGAATAGAAGACTGGACACACATCCCCTCTCAGTGTGTTGCTCTTTCTCCACTAACAAAAACCACCTATTTGGTAAGATTTACCTCACACAGCATTGTTTTAACTAGCTAGCTAATTAGCTGGTTTACACGTTTGAAGTAACGTGTACCACCGCCAATGAACCAATCAGAGGTCAATTTTTTCTTCAAACGAACCGCCCCTCATAAAATCCTGGCTACGCCACTGAAAATGCCCAGCAGGTCTGCGGCTCTCCACCGCTGCTCCCATCGTGCGGTTCAGTTCGTACAACGGCTGGGACGTTGAGTTTATAGCCCGGAGCAAAGAATCTTGCTGAGCGGGGAGTCTCGCCAGCGCGGTGATCGCCGCGTTCGCCTTTCTCAGCTTCTAGTAGCAGATACCTCCACCAACGCCAAAAAACAGAGTAGCTGCCACCAATAATCCAATAATCCACAAATCTTCCACGTCTTCGACAGACAGAACGGTCAGACACATTGGCTTCCAAGCCGACCACGAGTCAAGAATGTATCCCACTGCGTGTGTGTCGGAGGGGCAAGCCGCTTCTCCTGCTCGGTTCGCTTCGTGGAAAAAATCTTATCAATAGAGGAAACAGCCCACGTAATTAAATCCATCTCAAATTGGTTCGAGTGAGCGCTGAAGAGTTACAGACGAGACAAAAAGCAAGCAGGGAGGAGGAAAACTTAGGGAGGACAGGGAGCAAAAAGAGATGTGACCTGCTTTGCCGAGAGCGGAAGTAGAAACTACACCTGGACTTTTTGTCGTTGTTTTTGTTGATCTATCTTTTGTGCAGACTTTTTAAATCTAAACAGAAGGATCTTTTTATATATACTGTACATATATATTAATGTTGGGAAAGTTAACGCGTTAACTCATGAGATTAATGTAAAATGATTAATCAGTTAATATTATAAAAATGAAGATTAATCCCGCTTTCAGTCTAGTGGGGGCAGTAATGCGCTTAAAGTCGTTTGCCAACCGCCAGCAGAAGAAGAGAGCAGCTCGCCTCCTGCGTAACTGATATGCGCATGCGCAAATGAGCTCACGTACGTCACTTCTGGAAAGACAGACTCGGCTTGGAAAACAAACGTGATTTAAAAGATGAACGTGGATAGTCCAAAAAGTGTGGTTGGTGGCAAATTTATTTAAAAACAAAAACCCTGATGGGAGCGTGGATAAAACCAAGGTGGTATGTACCTATTGCAGCGATGAATTTTCTTTTCACCGAAGCACAACCAGCCTAAAATACCATCTTCGGGTGAAGCATGTTTTCGCCGACGTTAGCAAGAATGCTACTTCCGTTAGCAAGAATGCTAGTTCGGAGGATCCAACTACATCAAAGTGTGCTCGGCAGACAACGATGGCGGAGTTTAGCCGTCCAAAAGTGAACAAAACGACAGCAGAGAAAGCAAGTTATGCTACCGCTAAATGGATAGCCCAAGACTGTAGACCACTTAACATAGTTGAAGACCGGGGGCTTCTTAATATGCTTCGCGTCTACACAGGAGACCCGACAGTAACGTTGCCTTCCCGGAGGACTATTGTTAACAGAATACATGAACTGTATGACACCACGAAGACTTCCAAAGCACTGCAGCTGGAGAATGCTGAATATAAAAGTTAACAAAACCACAAAAGAGAAGCTGGAATTCAACTCTGGACATGATTAAATGGATTCAGCACAACAGAGATCCACTGAGAGAGCAACACTGGCCCAGCAAAAGCACAACTTAACCCCAGCTGAATATGAGGTGAGGTTTTTTTTTCTTTCTACATTTTAATAATGAATCTAACACAAATGATAATAGATTAATCCTACTACATAGACATGTTCAAAGACTATAATCAAAAATGTAATATCAGTTGCATGATTATTATTAATAGTATTCAGTAATTTAACTGTGGTGTGTTCTTGTATGTCTGCACTGTAGGTACATCACACAGCTCCTAGGTGGGGAAAAGTATGTGTCTTGCTCTGCTGTGCTACCTGGCTGCGCTCTGCCATCTTCTGCGTACAATGGAGGTGTCAGATGAGGTAGGTTACAATAAATGTGACTGTAAATATGTTACACAAGTGGACTTTAGGTTAATTTGAAATGCTGAAAAAAAATGTTAAGCTCTGTCATTTGAAAATGTGAAGAAGTTAGTTTGCCTAAGTGACTGGTTGAAGGTGGAGTACGTTGTGGACTTTAGGTTAATTTGAAATGCTGAAAAAAAAATGTTAAGCTCTGTTATTTGAAAATGTGAAGAAGTTAGTTAAAAATGAAAAAAAAAATGTTTTTCCATATATGTTTACAGTATTATGGGCTTACTCTATTGTTTGAAACAACATTACTACTTTAAACCTTGCAAAAAACTGGTGAAATGATGAATGGAAAAACTGGTTTGACACAATAAAACGTTTTCTTCCACATTTTATTGAAAACCGTCATATTTACATTTCAAGCATACAAAGTTACCGGTAAGCATTGAGATTAATCTGATTAATCTGATTAATCACATTCTCCAGAGTGTGATTAATCAGATTAAAAATTTTAATCTTCTCCCAGCACTAATATATATATATATATATATATATATATATATATATATATATATATATATATATATATATATATATATATATATATATATATATATACTTGGAGACTGAATACTTTACTAAATAAA
Organism: Garcialebias charrua; assembly: GCA_038048925.1. NCBI lineage: Eukaryota > Metazoa > Chordata > Actinopteri > Cyprinodontiformes > Rivulidae > Garcialebias > Garcialebias charrua. The sequence goes on from JBBPBX010016246.1 coordinate 38,673, forward strand.
GTAATTTCAGTAAAATTACCCCTTGTTGTTTTTTAAAAATTGCATATAATGATGCAAAGCAAAATATTAAGGCGAAACTAAACCGAAATTTAACTTTTTTTTTAGCTAATAAACTCCCTAAATTGTGTTTAAAATGTTGTGTAGCATTATTTCTGTGTAAATTTTCATGTATTTGTGCGTATTTGTTTAAATCGGCAATATTTGGTCTAAAAACGTGTTTACGGTACTCCTATGAGTTGAACAGAGGTTATTGCACCTTAATTTTCTTGTTGGTCTAGATTTCGCACAGTGACGTGTTTTCGCACGATTTCGTCACAGCCTCTGCTGCCTGAGTATAAAAGTGGAGCCACTCCCCCGAGAAGGTCACTCCCTCTCCAGAGTTCAGGGCGTAGTTGGATCAGAGATTAGCAACATAACATTAGCATAGAAGAGCTACGATGTTCCATGAAAGCTCTTCAAACTGATATTCACCCACCTTTACACCATCAGGGTACAATCCGTTTGGAGGTTAGTACCATTTTACACCTTTCCATTCCATAATTTATGTTTTGAGTATATGACGCGTTTCTTCATGTACTGTTTATTGCTGCCTGCAACGTTGCTTTGTTGTGGCTCCACATAAGATTGTGGCGTTTTTATCTGTTGCTGATCAACGTTAGTTTGTGTTGTAGTTGTGTTTAAATGCTAAAAGTCTAGTGTTTCTTATGAACACCGCAGAGTGTTTGAACTCTTATGAACTCGGATAAGGAAGACCACGACATCACAAAACAATGGAGACTATAGCTGGCGCTAATTTTAGCTGTTGTACTAGTTACGATGTTTTAGACACGGTGTTCTTTTGCTGCAAATAATGTTGTGGATCAAAGGTATTTATAAAATAATATGTACTTGGTGAATGAGTATCATGGTCATCTGCTCTGTGCAACAGTATTTATTTTGCATTGGATCATCTGTTTGACAAAGCAAAAAAGTGATAAAACATTAATACTGTACCCTGATGCATTCTCAATAATCCAGGTAGAAAAATCTAAAAAAGCTAAGTCTGGTCCTCTGGACATTCAAAAAAACAAAACAAACCAAAGCAAACAAAAAAAACTGTAGAAACGTTTCGTCTTTCGTCCGAAAGACTTCCTCAGTCTGAATAGCTGTAATACAGCACGTTTCTACAGTTTTTTTTGTTTGCTTTGGTTTGTTTTGTTTTTTTGAATGTCCAGAGGACCAGACTTAGCTTTTTCAGATAAAACATTAATGTTTCTCAAGTATGTTTGTTTGTAAGGTGATTAAAAATTTGTTGTGTTTTTTAGCTCCATAAGGCGTTCCACATCCAGGGAATCTCTGAGCCGTGCTTCACAGACTTCAAGCTTCATTGGAGACATGTTGACATGTCACTTTGGAGGTGACATGAGAGCTGATTCAACAGGTATTCATGTTTTATTTATTACACGTACTCCAATTAACCTATTAGACTTTTATTATGGCGGACATTATATAAAAACAAACGTTTTAAAAAAGTCTATGCAACATTAATTCTTGTTTATTTATTCATTGCTACCTGTCCCAACATTTTGGGGATTTGTTGACACTGAAATTTTGAATCAACATTTTTCTCCATTAAAATGTTAATTTACTCAGATTAAACTTTTGATCTTTTCTCTTTTCAGGACTGCAAATATCCAGGGTCAGGGGATGGAGTGAGTGGGAAGTCGACCACTGCAATGTATCCCAGATTTATCCTCATGCATGAGGCAAAAAATAAATAAATAAACAAATTGATTACAAAAACTAGTTTATGATTAATTTTATTAACAGCAAGTTAATTCAAAACAACAAAAGGTTCTGTGTAATGTCAGCCCTGAAAACACAAGGGACACCACCTCCAGCTCCTCTGGATGAACGCCGTGGACAGAAGAACAGCAGTCCCAGACACTCGAGACCACCTTCAGGACGCTCCACCCGCAGGATGCTCTACCTGCCAGCCAGAAAGCAAACAGGGTCTCAGCTGTACCCAACATTGTCGTGGATGCAGGTCTCAGGAGATGTAGCTCTGGCCGAGACTCTCTGCATCATCTTCTTCTTCTTGGTTAAAGTAATCCTGGCTGCAATTAGTCTGTGTGGCTGCTGGGTGCTTGAGTCATCACTGTTATCTGAAAAGAACATTTTAAAGCAGGGGTGTCAAACTCATTTTCACCGAGGGCCACATCGGCATAATGGCTGACCTTGAAGGGCCAGATGTAACTTATAAATGTAACTAAATGTAATCTAATGTAATGTAAAATAAATGTAACTACCGTACTCCTTAATGTTGAATAACTCATTTATTATAACTTATTCAACTGACAATTACAGTTGCATAGAAAACATCTGTTTGCTTGTTGCTCTAACATAAATCCTTTTAAAATTTGTCAGCTTATGAAAACCCACATAACTCCATTAATGAAGGATGAAATTGTCCAAGTTAATTAAAAAAAAAAACATAAAACTGAGCTGCAAAGAACATGTATGACACATGTAGCATCTCACCCAAAAAGGCTACACACAGCCTTGCATCCAACTGTGAATGACAACAATTTGTGTGCATACACATACCAAAATAAAGGTTGACTCAGTTCACAACTATATTACCGTACTCAAGTTGTTTGGTTAGTCTTTGATGAGGAGATGCTGCCTGTCCTTGAACACACCAAGTGGATTCTCTCTCTATGATTGATCATGTTCTGAAAATGATAAACACAAAACAAAATGCAAGCACAATCATTAAATTGCACACAGTTGAAATTTTCTTCTTCTTTGTTGAATTACATTTTATTATATTTTAATTAATCTAAAAAAGCTAAGTCTGGTCCTCTGGACATTTAAAAAACAAAACAAAACTTCATCTTTCAGGGATGAAGATGTTCACATCCTTGATAGAGAGGAACAATGGTTTGAGAGACGAGTAAAAGAGGCCATCTTTGTGAAAAGAAACCATCCAAGGAAGGGGAACATATTATTTTAGGTGGCTGAAATAATCACCTGTTTTTTGTTTTGTTTTTTTGAATGTCCAGAGGACCACACTTAGCTTTTTTAGATTTTTCTACCTGGATTATTGAGAATGCATCAGGATATATTTGAATTAAATTTTAAGAAAATGCTAACCTGACAAACAGGAAAGTGGACAAGATTGTCCTGTTTCACTTGCCACATCCATAAGTCCAATTTTCGCAGGAAAGCCGTGATCGCGTCGGACATCTGCGTGATGACTTGTTTGCGTCCCTGCAGCTTCTGATTCAGCTGGGCGAGATGGTCGGTTATGTCGCACAACACAGCAAAGTCACACAGCCACTTTGAAGCTAGCTTTCACTGCAGCCTCGTTTTTGGCTGTGGGTTTCATGAACAAACTCTGCTGCGACCGCAGTTTGCCTTTTAATTCTTGGCAGAATGTGTTGCTTTTCTTGAAGGCTAGCTTTAGCGTACTTAGCTCCGTGTTTGGTTTCAAAACCGACACCGCCTCGTAACACAAAAGACATACCGGTCTTTCTCCTGGAAGCACAAACAAGTATTCGCCTTCCCATCTTTCTTGAAACTTCCGTCTGTATCAACTTTTCTCTTTCTGGACATGTTGGGATCATTATTTATATCTCAATTCCACTCGTTGGCATGAAGGTAGAAACACTGCCTCGGCTACCGTAGTCGAAAGGCATTGTGGGGCTGCCGTGTCGAAAGGCATTGTGGGAAATGTAGGTTTTGGTCAAAACTCGCTCGTATTAATTTTTAGACACTCAAAACTTTTTAATTAAGCTCTCGCGGGCCAGATAAAATGACATGGCGGGCCACATCTGGCCCGCGGGCCAAGAGTTTGACACATGTGTTTTAAAGGATACACAGTACATGTATTGTTAAATTCAATGAAATTGGTTTGGTTTGCATTAAGAAATATTTCTCATAAATCCTATCAGCTGTGCTGTGCCTGTTGATGCTCTTTGGTTCATCAGGTTATTAATTATATGCGAGACTTCATCTTTAGCCAGTCAAGAGGGAGTCTTTTAATAGTCTTCAACAAGGAACATTACAGCCACAATACTACTTCAATTCTGACACTCCATTTCTTTTATACACCAAAATGACGTCAATAAAAAGGAGTTTACTTCCCAGCAAGGGAAAGGATGAATTTCTTCCCAGCAAGGGGAGGAAAACATGTACGTACACACCACTTCAGCCTAGACCCTAGACAAACAGTTTAGATTGATTCGATCTGCTTCCCGTCACAAGGGAAAGAGTTTACAGTAATGAGGGCTTTGCACGAAAGGAAAATTAATGATTCTGTTTTGTAGGAAACTGGGCTTTGCACGAAAGGAAATTTAATGATTCTGTTTTGTAGGAAACTTTAGCAGATGTTTTCCTGAACTTTATCTGACCTAATGTGCTAGTTGTATTTGACTTTACATGTTCAACGTTCAAAACCAACAATCCTCCCTTTTTGAGACAATTCTCAAACTAAGGCTAACTAATTTTACTTATCTAGTGCTACATGCATAATAATAGTGAAGTTAATAAAAGATAACATAAAAACTAGAATTGATTATATTGAAAAGTATCATAAAATTATCTAACTTAAGTTTTATCTTTTGAGACAGTTCTATCATGCCCGAAGGAGCCGAAAAACCGTTGCTGGCTTTGATGTATTTGTATTTGTTAACGGAAAAAAATCTCTCCTCGGGACCCCCTCTCACTGGAGCTCCCACCATGGGCCAGGAATGGTAGCAACTGTCCATTGCTAGAGACCTTTCTTGGTCTTGTAGCTAATTCTTACCTCGCTCCCTATAATAAAACCTTTGAAGCTATGGTAAATGAATATATGAAAAATAAAACCATTATTGGATATAGACTTATCAAAAACTACTTATCATGACATTATACTATAGTGATAAACATAAATGATAAAATAATAATTGATAATAAGAATGAATAAATGCAATTGATAATAAGAATGAATAATTGATAAGATAAATGCTAAAACCTGAAAAAGAAACATAATAAAACCTGAAAGAGAATACAATCATAAAGGATAAATGACATTCAAAAATAAATGTACAAGAATAATTTTTAAAACAATAATACAATCATAAATGCATAAAGAATAATTGATATACAAAAATAAGCATACAAGATTAAATGATAGAACAATAAACACAGATAAATGCTCCATGGTTCTAAAATAATAAAATGGATTAAATGCTTTGGCCGTTGATTGAATATAAAAGTCTTGCATCAAAAGTCCACGATGATGCCTGTTATAAATGAATATATTCAAAAGACAAAAATAGTAGGAATAAAAGGATATACTGTATTGTCTTAAACCAAGTTCAGTTCAGTTCAATAAGTTTCTTCTTTTATTGCAATTGTATTGTCTTAAATCAAGTTCAGTTCAGTTCAATAAGTTTCTTCTTTTATTGCAACATTCAAAACAAAATAGTGTTCGTTAAGGGCAAGACAGAATTCTGGAGGAGGGCTTTCTTTCGAAGAACATGTCACTTCTCACTTTATTACCAGATCTTCAGTGGCCTTTAAGCCCCCTCCGCCTCCTTTGGCCTGTAAAGTTTTTCCGTCAGTTCAGTGGGAGGCGGGGAGATATGTCCTCTGAGGCCATCTGAAGCTGGACGAACTGGTTTGCAGCCACAAGGTCCATTTGAGTCATCATTTTATGAGTCCACCACCGTTTCCCAGCCGGCAGGATACAACATGTCAGAAAAGAAATTATAATTAGTACTACGATTGTACTAATTCCTATCTTTAATATCAAAAATAACCCTTCACCTAAATTTAGATTAAAACCATTCCACGACCAGTCATCTTTGCCAGCATTGGTACTAAGCTCTTCTTTAAAAAAATTTATTTTGTTCATAGCCTCGGAAAATATTCCGTCTGGCATAGTATTGTCAGGAATGTACGTGCAGCATTCATCTTTAAAAAATTGGTAAACTCCGCCTTTAGCTGCTAATAACCAATCTAACGCTTGTCTGTTTTGCATTGTCATTCTACTTGTTTCATGTAATTGTTCTCCAATCATTCCAAGAGCTTCAGTGGTGTAATTAAGAATTCGCTGTTGGTTATAATAAATATAATTAATCCATTCAACATTTTTATTAACTGTTATCCATGGCAGGATAGATTCTACCCCTGCTTTAATCTCATCCCTTGCTTTGAACTCATATGGAATTCCTTTGGGTTGACCTATTGAGTTTAAATATACGTTTTTATCCAAAACATCATGTCTTTTATTTCTCTTCCTATATTCATTTATGTCCAATTTAATTAACTCATTCACTCGGTCATGCAACATTGTCACTGGCATTTTCATTCGAACCATTGCACACAATCCAACCCATCTTGGTGGCAAAATATTCAGCAAAACATCTTCTCCACACATCCAATAATTATCAGCAATAGGAAAGGTTTGGTCACCGAATAGATACATTGTTGGAATTGTCATGGTTATGTTTTCACATTCTTGACTTAGAGGTTCTGGGTTTTCATACCAAACAGGTGTATTGAAAAAGATTGGTGTCATTTTTGCATGTGGAAACCAAGAAAAAACCCAGGTCACATTACATTTCACTGTCGTATTTCCTACATTGATTCCTTGATCGCCTGTGAATCCTCCACTTGTAAAACATTCATATTCAGCATCATAATCTATTTTATATCTTGTTGGTGGTCCATTATGGTCAGTTTTAATTGAAAACTCAGCACATTTTTCTTGGATCTTATATCCACGATAGATATACAGATAATTATGAATTCTCTGTGCTCCATATAGAAGCCTAAATTTTATTCCACACATTGGAAGTTTGAAAAACATTGGTATGCTTGTTTTGATGTTGCTTCATTGTTTATTTTCTTTACATTTTTTTCTTTGTTCTTTGGCACATTGTTGTGAATTGTACTTTTCTGGAATTACTATTGGTAATGAACCAGGAGCTTTAGTGCATATAATGCATTCGTTTGAGGTCAATTCTTTTGCAGTATACAGTGCCCATAAATACCAGGTATTTTGATTAGCTAATTCCCAAAGTTCATCACTTTTAACAGGTCTTGTCCCTCCTACTCTAGGGGAGACAACTCTAACAGGTCTTGTCCCTCCCGCTCTAGGGGAGACAACACCAGGATTAATTTCAAATCTTTGTACAAATGGTTCAAACAAAGGTTTAACATTGTTTTTAAAATTGGTTCCTCTAATCATATCCAATCCTCCCTTACGAGGATCAGAAATGTCATAAGGGTAGTCACTTAAGATAGTTAAAACTTCTGTGGTTTGTTTAGTTGTTTCAATATTTTGAGCTGTTGTATAAATTGGATCAACAGTTATCGTAGTTGTCTCTAAAACTTTGGGATTTGGGGTTGTCTGCTCCACTTTAGGCTTCACAGTGGTAGTTAAGGCTTGAATTGGAATAGTTGGTTCGGCATAATTTAATTCAATGTTAGGTGTTGTTAATTTAGTTGTTGTTTTAACCGTAGTTAGCAAATCGTTAGCTACTGTTGTCGTTGGCATGACCGTTGTTAACAAATCACTTGGTTTTGTCGTTATTACATTGGGTGTGGTCTTGGCTACTGTAGTTGGGATTATGTCAGCTATTTCTGGTTTGGGCGTTGTTTCCTGGATCCATTCTACGTTACGGTCTACATTTCTTCTTTTTCTAAATTTCAGTCGTTTTATTTTACATTTAGTAGTGTGTTGTGGTGTTTTTGAACATGCAAGTGTACTACTTAATGCTGGCAAGGATGCCAGAATGTGGTTGGTTGTTTTTGTTGTATCATACTCAACTTGCAGGTGATGACTTCGTCCTGGTTTCGGCTGCAGCCTTTGCAAACGCTCTGGTGATTGGTCTGGAAGGACCTGGCCGTGTTTCACCGGTGTCTTCACCTCCTCCAGTTGAATTCTTGTCATCATGGATGCCCCTAGGATTATCCAGAACAGAACAGTAATCAGACTTGTTTTCTGCTCTAGTCTTGGTGCCATTGTCAATGTTTATTTTCTTCACAACACTGCCCTCGTTTTTGTCTGGAACTTTGGTGCAATGACTGAGGTGATACCAAGTTGAACTTCCTTCCACCTGGACTGCTGTCGGTGTGGCACGAACAATGGTGAACGGACCCAATCGTCTCGGTTCGTGCCACTTTCTGCGGAAGACTTTAATGTAGACCTGGTCACCTGGAATCACTGGCCCCTCAGCATCTGGATTGGAAATAAGCTCTCTTTTCTTTTCCTGTAAATAGATAGCTTTGTGGATCGTTGTTAGTTCATCAACATACGATTTTAATTCAAGTTCCAGCTGTTCAAGCGGAGGTCCCTTATGGGGACCTCTGTATTGTGGTGTTGGCATTTTTCTTCCTGTTAGCATTTCATGCGGTGACAAGTGTGTTATTCTGTGAACTTGCGTGCGATAATACAAAAGTGCAAGTGGTAAGGCATCAATCCAGTTAAGGTTAGTAGAAGCACAGATTTTGTTAATCTTAGACTTCAAACTCAGATTAACCCTTTCAACCAAACCCTGACTTTGCGGGTGATAGACAGCTCCCAAGCGCTGTTTGATCCGCAGTTGTTGCAAGATACCTTTGAAAATCTTTTGAACAAATGATGGGCCATTATCCAAACTTATTTCGGAAGGTATCCCAAACCGTGGAATGACTTCTCTCACCAGAAACTTCACAACTGATTCTGCACTCATGTCCTTTGACGGTAATGCCTCAACCCATCTGGTAAAACGATCAATGACGACCAACATGTATCGTTTGCGTTGGACAGACTTAATCATGTCCACATAGTCTATGACTAAATGTTTAAATGGTCCTTCTGGAACAGGAATTTGTCCAACAGGTGTCTTTATACCTTTTCTGACATTATTCATTGCACAAATGTCACACAAGTCTAACACTTCATCAACCATAGCTCGCTGATATGGGGACCAATAGCCTTGTTCCTTTAATCTGTTCATGACTTCACTTCGTCTACAATGATCTACACTGTGACTTTCTGATATCAAAATTGTTAGTAATGATTCTGGTGCGACAATCAATCCTTCATGAGATCTCCACAACCCATAATCGTCTTGAGTTGCTCCTCTTTGAACCCAAAACCGTTTTTCACTCTGTGTTGCATTGTTCTGAATGTGAATGATGTCGTCTGGTGTCATTACTGGTTCAAGTGAGATTACTGGTGTTAAAATTGCTGTTTTACATCCTGACGCGATTTTTGCTGCGTCGTCTGCTGCGTTATTTCCTAAAATTATTTCATCATTACCCTTCCAGTGTGCAGGGCATTTGATAATTGCTAATTTTGTGGGAAACATCATGGCAGACATGTTCATTTATCTGTTTCCCATGTTGGATGGGACTTCCATCCGTCTTTTTGAAACCTCTTTGCTTCCATACGTTGCCAAACAAGTGGCAAACGCCATGAGCATAAGAAGAGTCAGTAAAAATGTTAGCAACCTTTTTGCTTGCTAATTTACATGCTTCTGTTAGTGCCTTTAACTCAGCCAGTTGTGCTGAACATGGCTGTTCACATTTCTCTGCTTTTATTGTGTGAAATTTTCCATTTGACTTTGCTACTACTGCGAAACCTGCGTGGTTTCCTATGTAATCTCTGAAACATGATCCGTCAACAAAATATGTGACGTCAGCGTTTGTCATGGGAGTATACTCCAAATCTGGTCTCAGCTTGGTGTATTTTGCTGCTTCTGCTACACATTCATGTGG
>JBBPBX010016247.1:7931-20491 GCA_038048925.1 Garcialebias charrua
GACAGGGTTAGATTTAAAATATAGCGGTCAACTCTGTCTATTTGTTAGCAAAATATTTCATGAATCACTGGATGGATTGTCTGAAAATGTTGAGGTAATCAGGGGATAAACATTTACAACCGATTACCTTTGGAAGTCAACCAGATTCAAGATGGCTGCCACAGTTAATCAACGTGACAAAAACAAGTATAATTCAGACCATGTTACAGACTGAGCTTCAGCGTGGTAGTAGCTGAGGGTCATCCTCAACACACACTCTGAGCGTGACATCTCATGTTTGTGTTTTCTTGCCGTTCACACTGTTTGGGTGGAATACTGACCAACTTGCCAGCTCCACTTTATGTTGGAAACCTCACTTCGTTCCAGGATCACCCTGAAGGAGTTAACAAAATAAAAGCCCAGCAGATTAAAACATGACGTTGAACGAACTGACGCCGACGACTCAGATGTAAACTCACATCTGTACGGTGCTGATGATGGTGCCGAACAGGCCCACCATCCCCAGGAACTCCACTCTGCTCAGGTTCTTCACCGTGTACTCCTGAGACACGTTGGACACGGCGTACAGCGTGGCACTGAGCAGCACCAAACCATCACCCAGCAGCATGTTGGAGGCTGAAGAAGAAAGAAGAAAGGACAAATCTTTTTGGTTCTGTCATGTGATATGGCGAGACGTCCCTCGCAGAGACGTCTTGTGGAGAAATCACAGTGACCACCACGAAACACGTGTTCTCGTAAGTCCGGATTTTCGGTCGTAAGTCGGAAAATTTATGCTAGCGCTACTACGAACACTCGTTTTTCATCACAAACGTTCATACTAGTTCATAAACATGCTCAGAAACTTGTTTCCAAATGGTTAGCTAACACACTTTCATCTAAAAACACATAAAAGTGCTGTATTTTCTGTATGTTCTTTACAAATTTACTGTTCGTTAGTGAGCTCGTAAGTCCGGAACCTCGTAAGTAAGAGCGCTCGTAAGTCGGGGACCCCCTGTATCTTCAAAACTGAGTGAATTATAGCCTCTTTTGTGCTTTTCAAGCTCTGTCAGGTGTGGCAGCCATCTTGAATTGGGTTGGGTCCAAACTTTAATCTGCTGATGTACCGGTATATAGAATAATAATTTCAGGAAAGTTTAATTAAAATCTGGGCCAGGGGGTTCATGAGATGTTCGATCTGTTCGCCCTCAAAATATGTGTTGGGGATCAGTCTCAGCTATATCAAGTTTTAGCTCAATACGTGTGAAAGTGATGGAGTCATAGCTAAAACTAACACCTGGGATGCAACATTGGCAACAAAATGGGTTTGTCCATTTGATAGAGAGATCCTATTTAGAACCGTGTCATTAAAAATCACAATAAATAAAATGAATCCATCCAAAAGTACAAATTAATCTGTTAAAATAGAACGCTCTTACCGGAGCCCTGGTCTCTTCCAGCCAGGAGGTCGGCTCCCACCATGGCCCCCACTCCAAGGAGACAAACACAGACTGCAACGTAGTGGACCATCCTGTACCGGGTCTTCAGAACCCACCAGGACAGAAGCATAAGAACCGGGATCACAAAGCAGTCGAGCAGCTGGAGGATGGAAACGTAAGAAAACCACAGATTCATACATGAACTAAAGACACGAAATACACAAAAAGTCAGACATGAATCATGTTCGACTCTTATTCTATACGTTCGGGTCCACGTTAAAGTAATTGTGCTCACCTGCACACTGGTCAGAGTGGTGTACTGGTACGCTTTGACTACAGTGTAGTTGGCCTCCACGTCCACCAGCCCCAGCAGAAAGTATTTCCACCATCTTCTCCTGAGGATCTGTAAAATATTACCATCCCCTGCGTTTTAAAGGGGAACAGGCCGGAGTTTCAGTAGGACAGCTGATCCATGCTGCTCCACGTCACGTTCGGTTACCAAGAAATGTTCAGACAGGTCAAACAGAGAAAGCTGGATAAATATCACAGCACCGCTCGAACGTTCTAATACTTAAACATAAAACACACAAAATGAAGTGTTGAACTAGAGAAGTTAGCATTGTTTACATAAATACACTGAATGACAACAGATTTGACTGAAATTTGCTGATTGTTCATTAAAATGAAGTAACCAGGTTTAACTTCCTTTTAATGAACATTTAGTTCTAGCTAAAAGCTAATATTAGCTAGAACTAAATGCAAAACTTAACAAAAATGCAGCAAAAAGCTAAATTTAAGCAAAACGGACTAAAGGCTAGTTAGCAAAACAGAAAACACACTACTGTATAGCTAAAAGCTAAGATATACACAACAAGCTAAATGCTTAATGTAGCAAAACTGTAAAAGCTAAAATTAGCTCAACTTTAGCTTAAAACTCAAATTTACTAAACTGTAGCTAAAAGCTAAATTCAATAAAAATTGTAGCTAAAAGTTAAATTTGGTTAACTTTAAAAACAAAAAATAATAAGAAATAATAAGAAAAGTTAGTAGCTAAAAGCTAAAAGGTGGAAACCTTCAGGAAATCATCCAAGAAGATTTGTGAAACGGTTGCTAAAATTTAATTTAGCAAAACACAATTAAAAGTTAACAATACAACCAATAGTACATTTATTTATTTATTTATTATGCAAAACTGCAGCTAAAGCTAAGGTTAGCAAGACAGGAGCAGAATTTGAGAAAAACAGAGCAAGTAGCTGAAACAGATTCGGAGAGAATGATGTTTCTGAAGGAACTGAATGGGGAATTTTATTTATTTTTAAGAATTTTATAATTTGAATGCATTAACTTCATAAAAACCAGAAGTCATAGCACCCTCCCTGATCAAGATAAACATTCTGATAGACAATTCACAAAGCATGCAGAAGCACATTGTACACAAACAGGCGTAACACAACACTGAGTCGTTCACACAACAGACAAGAGGAACATGAAGTCAGTTTGTGTAACAACAGGGAGCAAACGATGAATCTGCAGGCCCAGCTGGTCACCTGTTCTGCACAGCAGCATGGTGGTGTAGGTGACGCACAGCAGCAGGTAGTTCAGGAGGCTCTGCAGCATCGGCGTGTTCACATGGAAGTCTGACACCAGGTACTGAGAGGAGACCGCCGTGGCACAGATCAGAGCCGCCAGACCCTGACCCATGGCCAGGGTCTGGGCCAGCTGCCTGAGGGGAACACGTTACTCATCCACACTCGGGTTCATTAATGAATTACAGTTTTTGAAACGTGCCAGATTACACAACCTCTGCAATGACAGTGAGCTCCTGTTATCTTTTCTAAAAGAACAACTTCCCTTCTTCTAAAGAAATCTAAGTTAAAATGGCTTTTCCATCCGTGTATTATAATAATATACGTCATGAAATACATCCAGAAGTATAGTTCTTCACATTAATAACAGTATTCTTTCATTTACTGTGGATACTCACCAGGTGAAAACTTCCCTCGGGATGAATTTCTTGATCTTCATCAGAAATCCACAACTTTTTCCAAAGTCCCTGCATGAATCCTCAGATTGTTTATCAGCCATGTTGCCTCACTAGTGGTGGAAAAATCTTCACCAGCTGCAGCTCTTTAAGGCTTTTAACTCCTTGACTGTCATTGTGCCGAACCCGAATGATCAACTGTCTCAGGGGGCAAAGATCAGCCTTTCCTTCATGTGCGTCTGTGCACCAGGCCTTTTAAAGACTGCAGCCAATAAATAACTGTTGCCTTTAAACTACCTTACAATTAAATATAAGTATTCCTCCTGTTTCTTATAGTTCTCACTGCTGATAAAATGCAATTTTTTTTTTGTTTTTATGGTAATTCAAGTGATGGAACCAAAAGAAGTATTTAGTTGTTATTTTTATTCTAATGAGGCCATGTGGCTATTAAACACAATATTTTCTGAGCACTTCAAAAAACGTTCAATACAAAACCAACGGGACTTTATTTGTAACATAAGATGTTTCACTTCTCATCCGAGGAGCTTTCTGAATTCAAAGAACAGAGAGTGTGGGGCTGAGGCAAATTTTATGAGTCACCACTGAGAACCCGGAAATTGTGTTGTGCCAAAAACCGATGGGCTGCCAAATGGCGGACGCGGGAGGACTTGAACAAGAATTTAACAAGATAAACACGTAAACAATTATTTGCTTGCTCGAAATTATAGTAAATGTGTGTCTCAGTCTAACGTTTACTTAATAAATGCACTTTAATGGTCAAACCATGGAAACAACACATAAATTCTGTAAGAATAAAAATAGCTAAATCGATTGCAGTACTGTACAAAGTCAGAGACCTATTGAATGATAAAGCTCTGTATTTGTTGTATAACACAATCATTGTTCCACACTTAATCTATTGTATTGATGTTTGGGGGAAAGCGTGTAAAACAATCACAAAGCCTATTTTTGTATTACAGAAAAGAGCTGTAAGAATTATCACTAGAAAACATTACCGTCATCCATCAAGTACATTATTTTATCAACTGAAGTTATTGAAGTTCCATGATTTGGTAGATTATAATATTTTATCAGTTATGTATAGGGCTCAAAATAATGCATTACCTTTAAATATCCAAATGCATTTTGTTAAAAGACAAAGTTGTTATAACCTTAAGGGGACAGAGATGTTTATAAAACCACAATTCAGAACTAGTTTGAAGGGACGTTCTACCTCAATCCAGGGAATTAGATTATGGAATGGCTTGGAGAATGTAGTTAAAAATGCCAAGTCAATGTTTACATAAAATGATCAAAATGAATTTGTTAAAAATATATATATATAAAATGACGTATGTATTGTGTATTGTATTAGTTAGAAAATTAGAACGAGTAAGTAATTTTGTACTGTTGGTGGAAGATTATTATTGTTTAATCTGATTGTTGGAAAAAAGGGGCAGATATAATAAGATTTATTCTTCTTTCTGCTACCTTTCATTTTTTTATATTTTGTACATTATCATTTATGGGATTGTCTTGTATTGTGTTTCTTTTGTAAAAATGAACAAATTTAATAAACATAAACATAAACAAATAAAGGTTGAATGAATGAAGAAAAAAAAGCATGCCATATACTTCTTCTTTCGGCTTTTCCCTTTTCAGGGGTCGCCGCAGCGAGTCATCCTCCTCCACCTCACTCTGTCCTCTGCATCCTCTGTCCTCACTCCAACTACCTCCATGTCCTCTCTAACTGCATCCATATATCTCCTCTTTGGCCTCCCTCTTTGTCTTTTTCCTGGCAGCTGCATTTCTAACATCCTTCTACCAATATACCCACTGTCCCTCCTCTGGACATGTCCAAACCATCTCAGTCTGGCCTCCCTAACTTTATCTCCCAGTTGTTCAACATGTGCTGTACCTCTGATGATCTCATTCCTGATCTTATCCATCCTTGTCACTCCTAAGGAGAACCTCAGCATCTTCATTTCTGCCACTTCCAGTTCTTTCTCCTGTCTTTTTGTCAATGCCACTGTCTCCAGACCATACAACATAGCTGGTCTCACCACTGTCTTGTAAACTTTTCCTTTGACCTTTGCTGACACCTTTTTGTCACAAATCACTCCTGAAACTTTTCTCCATCCACTCCATCCTGCCTGGACTCTCTTTTTCACCTCTTTACCACATTCCCCATTTTCCTGGACAGTGGACCCCAAGTACTTGAAGTCCTGCACCTTTGTGACCTCTGCTCCTTGTAGCCTCACTGTTCCACTGGCCTCCCTCTCATTCACACACATGTACTCTGTCTTACTACGGCTGACTTTCATTCCTCTTCTTTCAAGAGCATACCTCCACCTCTCCAAGTTCTCTTCCACTTGTTCCCTGTTCTCACCACAGATCACAATGTCATCTGCAAACATCATAGTCCATGGGGATTCCTGCCTGACCTCATCTGTTAGTCGGTCCATCACCAGAGCAAACAAGAAGGGGCTCAGAGCCGATCCTTGATGCAATCCCACCTCCACCTTGAAGCTATCTGTCACTCCACAGCACATCTCACCACTGTCCTGCTGTCCTCATACATGTCCTGCTGCTTCCTCATACATGTCCTGTACCAGTCTAACATACTTTTCTGCCACTCCAGATTTCCTCATGCAATACCACACCTCTTCTCTTGGCACCCTGTCATATGCTTTTTCTAAATCCACAAACACACAATGGAGTTCTTTCTGACCCTCTCTGTACTTCTCTATCAACATCCTCAAAGCAAAGATGGCATCTGTGGTGCTCTTTCTTGGCATGAAACCATACTGCTGCTCACAGATAGTCACCTCTTGTCTAAGTCTTGCTTCCACAACTCTCTCCCAGATCTTCATTGTGTGGCTCATCAACTTAATTCCCCTGTAGTTGCTACAACTCTGTACATCACCCTTGTTCTTAAAAATGGGAACCAGCACACTTCTTCTCCATTCTTCAGGCATTTTCTCACCCTCAAATATTCCATTAAATATTTGAGTCAAAAACCTCACTGCCATCTCTCCAAGACATTTCCAAACCTCCACTGGTATGTCATCAGGTCCTACTGCCTTCCCCTTCTTCATTCTTTTCAGAGCTTTCCGGACTTCACCCTCACTAATCTTTCCCACTTCCTGGTCCACAGTTTCTATGACCTCCACTCTTCTTTCTCTTTCATTCTCTTCATTCATTAGCTCCTCAAAGTAATCCTTCCATCTTCCTGTCGCACTCTCCTCATTTGTTAGAACATTACCATTACCATCTTTAATAAGTCTAACCTGCTTAATACTCTGCTGCCATCAAGCGGCTGAAATTGGTACTGCACTTTTTCTGTCAGAATGAATTAAAGCGTCACATCTCAGCCAAAACTTGGTTTAAGTACGTATGTGGAAAATGAGTGGATGTTTGCACATGTAGCTGCTGATGCCTCACTAACTGCTGGTGTTTGTCTCCACAGATCCAGCCCAAAGTGAAGTGATGGGCGAGCCCCACATGATAGTGGAGTACAAACTGGGACTTTTGTGAATTCAAAAACACACAAATACAGTACAGTATACTGTACATGAATATTTAGTTTTTTTTCTGTGTATTTTTGATGATTGATTCCATGAACAGAAGTTAAAACAGATTTTGGAGATTCTGTCAAATTATTATTTTTTGACCAGATGAGCTTTGTGTGATATTTGGTTGATATTTCTAATAAATTTCAAAACTTCTCATGTTTTGCCTTTTTTTATTTTATTTAAATTGTTGAGGCTGATCCTCACTGTCGTCACCAGGAACAATAAAAACATTATTGTGCGATTAAATGTGTCTGTGTCTGATAAACAACCAAATAAAGTGTTTATACCGTTTTATAACTTGGAGAAATTTACACACTACAGCTGCTTGTGTTTAAAATGTAATTTGTGTAAAACAGCAAAAGGCTAGTCAAGGTCGACGGTGAGGAAGGTCAGAGAAGAAACTCAGGTTCTGTTACTCAAAGTAGCATTGCAATTATAATCTCACCGTCATCGGACCAGCCGACAGCAACATGGCGTCCCATCGGTTTATATGGCTCTATTTCTACTTGTAGTTTAACGAATGGTTGGGTACACGCGTTTTTAAATACAAAACATCAATAACAGATTAAATTATCTATAGAAATCTTAAGTAATTATAAAAAATAAACAAAATCACTCAAAGTATTTAGTTTACAATGTTCTATTTGTTGTACAGCATGCTGGGTAATGATTACGTAACGAGTAGATTCGTGACAATGCGCATGCGCTCTGAAAACAACTCGCAGCTATGTCGTTTTGGCTGAAATATTTCAAAGAAATTTTATATTATCAGTTTTTTTATTTTTCAACAGCTCTTATAACAGCTATACTTCTAAATAGGAGCAGGAATTAGAAGTTTCTTAACTTTTAAAGTGATATTTATCAATTCCACTGATGTTGGTCTAGTTTTAAACGCTTGGCTGTCGGCTGGAGAACAGCTGTTCATCCTTCGTTATGGCCGCCTTGTTTTGACGTTGAGAAAGAAGAAAATCTTCAAATTCAAACGAGGTCACATGAATTCATTCATTCAACCTTTATTTAGGCATAATATGGTTTTGTGGCACATCTGTACTTTATATGTTTATACAAAATATAACTGTACAGTATTGCAAAAATCATCCTCCAGTAGTGAAAAGATATGAAAGGACCACTTTGATCATTTTGTCTTCAGCCACAAGATGGCAGCTTGAGTCCACATAAAGCTTCAAAGGTTTGGTCCCTTACTTCTTTTTGTAAACCCTCTTTCTAATCAAACTTTAAATGAACAAGAACTGCATTTATAAAAACTGTCACAACGAACATCTACATGAAAGCCTTCTGGCCAGGAGCTGTCCAGTAATGTTGATGAGCTGTTCTTGTCATCGTGAGAAGGAGTCTGTGTGTTTCTGTGCTGCAGTTCCAGCTCAACCAGGACAAGATGAACTTCTCGACGCTACGAAACATCCAAGGTCTCCACGCTCCTCTCAAGCTGCAGATGGAGTTCAAACCTGGCTCTTGACACGCTGCGAGGGAGTGACGAGTCCAGCAGGTTGGAGGACTTCCTCAACAGTGAGGGCCTCATCCTCCAGCGTCAGCTAGGCCAGAGTATACCGTATTTTCAGCCTTGTCGCAGCGCTCTAAAAGTTGCATCAGTCCATATTTGTCTAATAAAGTGGAAAAATCCATAAATATGTAGCTTCGCTGTATATGCTGCGTCTATTATGAGCAGTGATGTCAGTAACGCGTTACTCTAGTCGGACCACTTTTTTCAGTACAGTAACTAATCTTAACGCATTACTTTTCAAAATTCAGTAATCAGATTAAAGTTACTTATCAACGGGCAGCCGTGGCGTAGTGGCAATGGCAGTCGTTCCCCGATCGGAAGGTTGGAGGTTCGAATCCCGGTTCCCCACACCATGTGTCGTTGTGTCCCTGGGCAAGACACTTAACCCCGAGTTGCTCCCGGTAGGACTGGATGGCGCCTTGCATGGCAGTCTGCCGCTACCGGTGTATGAATGGGTGGATGGTTGGTATTGTAAAACGCTTTGGGGCCCCTCATAGGGGGTTGGAAAGCGCTATATAAATAAGCTCCATTTACCATCCATCCATCCATCCATTTTCTTCCGCTTATCCGGGGTCGGGTCGCGGGGGTAGCAGCCTAAGTAGGGAGGCCCAGACTTCCCTCTCCCCAGCCACTTGGAGCAGCTCCTCCGGGGGAATCCCAAGGCGTTCCCAGGCCAGCCGAGAAACATAGTCCCTCCAGCGTGTCCTGGGTCTTCCTCTGGGTCTCCTCCCGGTGGGACATGCCCGGAACACCTCACCAGGGAGGCGTCCAGGAGGCATCCTAACCAGATGCCCGAGCCACCTCAACTGGCTCCTCTCGATGTGGAGAAGCAGCGGCTCTACTCCGAGTCCCTCCCGGATGACTGAGCTTCTCACCCTATCTCTAAGGGAGAGTCCAGACACCCTGCGGAGAAAACTCATTTCAGCCGCTTGTATCCGAGATCTTGTTCTTTCGGTCATAACCCAAAGCTCATGACCATAGATGAGGGTGGGAACGTAGATCGATCGGTAAATTGAGAGCTTTGCCTTTTGACTCAGCTCTCTCTTCACCACGACAGACCGGTACAGCGCCCGCTTCACTGCGGACGCTGCACCTATCCGCCTATCGATCTCACGCTCCAGTTTTCCCTCCATTTACCATTTATCAAAATTACCGGTACTGTGCGTTACTTTTTTTTGTCATTTTCTGTAGTACTGTAATTTAGTTTTATTTCCTCAATGCGTCTCGGGGAGTGATTAAAAAAAAAAAGACCCAAGGAGGGACGGTCACCTGCGGCTGTGAAACCTGACACCAGGCTGACAGAAACGTAAACACTGAGGTGCTCACGGAACCGAGGGGGAGACTCAGCTTCAAAAACACGGTAAAAACAATTATTTGTCTGCTGAAAATTATAGCAAAGATGTGTCTGAGCTTAACCTTTCCTTAATAAATTCACGAAACGGTCAAATCAGCTGGATTTTAAAAAGTAGTTCGCTATGTGCACGTGTGCGGGTGGGACGGCTTCATTTAGCAAAATAAACGCTTAATAAAATATATTTCTTAGCTGACATTATAGCACAAGTGTTCCTGAGCTTAACCGTTCCTTAATAAATTCACGTAATGGTCAAATCTGCTGGATTTAAATTGTTTCGCTTTGACGTCTTCCAAACGGTCGCGAAAATAAATTGTTGAGGGTTGTTTTCAACAGCTGGAGAATTTATTTTCTTTTTCAGCAGCTGGAGAATTTATTTTCAGAGGGTTATTTTCAGCAGCTGGAGGGTTAATTTCAGCAGCTGGAGGGTTGTTTTCAACAGCTGGAGGGTTTATTTCAGCAGCTGGAGGGTTGTTTTCAACAGCTGGAGGGTTTATTTCAGCAGCTGGAGGGTTATTTTCAGCAGCTGGAGGGTTGTTTTCAACAGCTGGAGGGTTTATTTCAGCAGCTGCAGGGTTATTTTCAGCAGCTGGAGAATTTATTTTCAGCAGCTGGAGGGTTATTTTTAGCAGCTGGAGGGTTAATTTCAGCAGCTGGAGAGCTGTTTTCAACAGCTGGAGGGTTTATTTCAGCAGCTGGAGAATTTATTTTCAGCAGCTGGAGGGTTATTTTTAGCAGCTGGAGGGTTATTTTCAACAGCTGGAGGGTTTATTTCAGCAGCTGGAGAGTTGTTTTCAACAGCTGGAGGGTTTATTTCAGCAGCTGGAGAATTTATTTTCAGCAGCTGGAGGGTTATTTTTAGCAGCTGGAGGATTAATTTCAGCAGCTGGAGGGTTATTCTTCTTCTTCAATGGTGTTTACTGGCAGTTTACAAACGCAGTGTATTACCGCTGGAGGGTTATTTTCAGCAGCTGGAGAATTTATTTTCAGCAGCTGGAGAATTTATTTTCAGCAGCTGGAGAATTTATTTTCAGCAGCTGGAGGGTTAATTTCAGCAGCTGGAGGGTTATTTTTAACAGCTGGAGAATTTATTTTCAGCAGCTGGAGAATTTATTTTCAGCAGCTGGAGGGTTAATTTCAGCAGCTGGAGGGTTGTTTTCAACAGCTGGAGGGTTTATTTCAGCAGCTGGAGGGTTGTTTTCAACAGCTGGAGGGTTTATTTCAGCAGCTGCAGGGTTATTTTCAGCAGCTGGAGAATTTATTTTCAGCAGCTGGAGGGTTATTTTTAGCAGCTGGAGGGTTAATTTCAGCAGCTGGAGAGCTGTTTTCAACAGCTGGAGGGTTTATTTCAGCAGCTGGAGAATTTATTTTCAGCAGCTGGAGGGTTATTTTTAGCAGCTGGAGGGTTATTTTCAACAGCTGGAGGGTTTATTTCAGCAGCTGGAGAGTTGTTTTCAACAGCTGGAGGGTTTATTTCAGCAGCTGGAGAATTTATTTTCAGCAGCTGGAGGGTTATTTTTAGCAGCTGGAGGATTAATTTCAGCAGCTGGAGGGTTATTCTTCTTCTTCAATGGTGTTTACTGGCAGTTTACAAACGCAGTGTATTACCGCTGGAGGGTTATTTTCAGCAGCTGGAGGGTTAATTTCAGCAGCTGGAGAGCTGTTTTCAACAGCTGGAGGGTTTATTTCAGCAGCTGGAGAATTTATTTTCAGCAGCTGGAGGGTTATTTTTAGCAGCTGGAGGGTTATTTTCAACAGCTGGAGGGTTTATTTCAGCAGCTGGAGAGTTGTTTTCAACAGCTGGAGGGTTTATTTCAGCAGCTGGAGAATTTATTTTCAGCAGCTGGAGGGTTATTTTTAGCAGCTGGAGGATTAATTTCAGCAGCTGGAGGGTTATTCTTCTTCTTCAATGGTGTTTACTGGCAGTTTACAAACGCAGTGTATTACCGCTGGAGGGTTATTTTCAGCAGCTGGAGAATTTATTTTCAGCAGCTGGAGAATTTATTTTCAGCAGCTGGAGAATTTATTTTCAGCAGCTGGAGGGTTAATTTCAGCAGCTGGAGGGTTATTTTTAACAGCTGGAGAATTTATTTTCAGCAGCTGGAGAATTTATTTTCAGCAGCTGGAGGGTTATTTTTAACAGCTGGAGAATTTATTTTCAGCAGCTGGAGAATTTATTTTCAGCAGCTGGAGGGTTAATTTCAGCAGCTGGAGGGTTATTTTCAACAGCTGGAGGGTTTATTCATAGATATCATATATACACTAGATACAGCATAGCTTGCTCCGGCGCAGGATTTAGGGCGGCCATCTTGGCGCTGTCTACCGCTCCACTCAGCCTTATATATTTGGCTGGCACAATAAAGTATCAGCGCATTTAATCAATCATAACACGCTGAATAGTAATGCTATTGTCACATATTTAAATTTTAGGCATACAGCTATTAAAACTGCATGTATAGGAACGTATAGTTTAGCATATTTAAATAATTTTGGTGGAATACAATACTGTACTGTTTAGCAAGATACAACCAAAGATGCAATTTATTCACACACACATTATGTATACATATTCAGATACTGTAATAATACATATATATTCAGATAAGCATATATATAACTATATAAATACATACTATATATATATATATAACTATATATAACATATATATATAATATAATATATATATGTATATATATATTAGATATACAGTATATA
>JBBPBX010016247.1:21868-48406 GCA_038048925.1 Garcialebias charrua
ATATATATATATATAGTATATATATATATATATATATATATATATATATATACTGTAGTATGTATTATTACAGTATCTGAATATGTATACATAATGTGTGTGTGCATCTTTGGTTGTATCTTGCTAAACATATATTAAAGTACAGTATTGTATTCCACCAAAATTATTTAAATATGCTAAACTATACGTTCCTATACATGCAGTTTTAATAGCTGTATGCCTAAAATTTAAATATGTGACAATAGCATTACTATTCAGCGTGTTATGATTGATTAAATGCGCTGATACTTTATTGTGCCAGCCAAATATATAAGGCTGAGTGGAGCGGTAGACAGCGCCAAGATGGCCGCCCTAAATCTCGTCAGCTCCAATAGGCGAGAGCGGGCCATGCGGTATCTAGTGTTCTATATATGATATCTATGGGTTTATTTCTGTCACCATTACGTAATCGCGAGCCTCAGTCTCGCGAGATTCTGCGAGATGTTAAGTTGAAGAAACATGGCGACGCCTAATTTGTTGAAGGTAAGAACCAGTGTGATGTTTCCCGTGTTTATGTACGTTTATCGTCGTCGTATCTTTGGAGGTTAGCTTCGTATATTCGTCTCCAGTGTCACAGCTTCCAGTCGAGTCCGCTAAAAATATAAAATATTTTGAAATTTCCCATTTGAGCTGCGCCTGAAGAAGTCAGTTTGTCGCAGCTGGACTCCGGTGTTCAGCCGGGGTTCATGTCCGACCACCTCCCCCCCCTCTCTGGCTCAGATCCGGCAGAACCCGTCCTCGGGCCGAACTCTCACCTTTCTCCTTTGATTCGGAACCAGAGCCGTCAGACTGTCAGACATGTTCTGTCAGACATGTTCTGTCAGACATGTTCTGTCAGACATGTTCTGCGAACGACGAACCCGAGAAGAAGCAGCTTCAGCCCCGAAGCTGCTGCTGGAGAGAAACGCTTTTAAACTTTGACACGACAAACCCCCTCATGATATAATGATCAAAGATGAGCTTGTGTTACCTGTTCAGGTGGATGAGTGGACCCTCCTGGGTCCAGGCTCTGCACACCTGAAGGTTTTGGCACCTGTTCATTGTTGAGTTCAGGTGTTTCGGGGCCTCTGACCTCTGACCTCCAGTCTTGGGCAGTCCTGAAGCTTCAGCAGCTCGAGACGTTCTGGACAAAGTTCTGCTTCAGACTCTGTGGCCTCGGTGCACAGAGCTGGGACTAGATCGGTGGCAGGTTAACGTTCGTATGTTTTCATGCAGAGGACCGGACCAACATGTTAAACTCAACTCTGCCAAATGTAAATCTTTTCTTCTTCAGGGGTCGCCACAGCGAGCAAAATCACATGAAGATTCGATAATTGTTTTTAACCCCGGACGCTCTTTTCTTATGCAACCACCGAGCTCCCGCATCGCTCCGTGTGGAGCAGAGGGCTACCATCTTATCCATGGTGCCCTGGGGGTGTGGGAGCTTCACCTTTCCCACCAGATTTTTGACGTAACGATCAGGGGATTCAAACTGGTGACCTCCCAATCTCAGGCTAGCTGTCTGTAACCTCTGCGCCACCGCTCCCCCCTTGGTCACGACTTCTGGGTAGTGACTGAAAGAGGAGGCCGCGGACGCAGTGGTTCGAAATGCATTTTCTCCACAGCGTAGCTGACTGAGGAGTTCGGTTATTGATGAGACGAGGGAGGAGCCGCTGCTCCTTCACGTCAAGAGGAGCAGTTTGAGGAGGTCTGGATGCGTCTCGAGGGACGTTTTCCAGGCATGTCCATGGGAGGGGGACCCAGGGAAGACCCAAGAACTCCCGCACTGACTCCAGAACAAGCAGGAGGTGATGGATGGAAACAGTCTTACAACTCAAACGACAGCTTCAACTCAACGATACAAAACGTATATGTTAGGCTTTTTTTCTTTATTGAAATAAATCTAATTGTCGCTGAGTTTGAAAATGTGAACTGAAGTGACAGCAGCAGGCGATCGTCACTGAGAGAGGATCTGTTTCTTTGTTGCCTTCTCAGTGAGTGGAAAGTCCTCGTTTGTGTTTTGTCCGGGCTCTTTAACGCAGCAGAGTCCCTCAAACGCTCTCTGATGTTCTCCCTGTCAGAGAACATCAGAAATAGGGGTGCAGGAAAAAAAAATAGATTTTTTAAAAAGAATCTAGATTCTTAGCCCTGGCGATTCAGAATCGATTCTAAAAGCCCCAAAATCGATTATTAAAAAAAAAAAAATTAATTTTACATTAAAAACCAAAAGATAAAGAAAATAAAACCATATCTCATCGTATATGAAAGAATACATAAAATGAAAGGTGGCAGAAAGAAGAAGAAATTTTATTTTATCTGCCCATTTTTTCAAAACAAAGCAAGTTCAAACAATTCAAACAATAATCTTCTATAAGTAACAGAGCAAAAAGCTAACATAATACTGTACTGGTTATTTAAGTTACAGAATTTAATGCATTCCTGTATTATTTGTTCCTATTTTTGGTTTAAATATCAAACGATGCAAAAACTTTGATACAATAAGGAACCTAAAATTATTGTTTTAAATAAATGTTCTATTTGTTTACATTGTTGTTTATTCTTTTCAGCTTGTCTGTTACATAATGGTAAATGGAGCTTACTTATACTGTATAGCGCTTTCCAGCCCCCTATGAGGGGCCCCAAAGTGCTTCACAGTACCAGCCATCCACCCATTCATACACACATTCATACACCGGTAGCGGTAGACTGCCATGCAAGGCGCCATCCAGTCCTGCCGGGAGCAACTCGGGGTTAAGTGTCTTGCCCAGGGACACAACGAGGTATGCAGTGACCGGGGATCGAACCCTGGACCTTCCGGTCCTGTGCTGGCTGCCCTGCCTCTACACCATCTCGGCCCACTGAAGAGATTAACTGAAGCTAAATTTATGACCATTTTAATCGAAAAATTGTTTCCGAATCGAAAAATCAAATTTGAATCGAATCGTGACACCAAAACTCGGAATCGAATCGATTCTCCAGACACAGAGATTCGCACCCCTACTCAGAAACATCACGGAACTGGTCTTGACCGATTCGCTCTTGGACTAGCCTGGTTAAAACCACACCCTGTCCTTCACTTCGCTTCAGACAAGGGTCTGGACTTTTTCCATAGAGAAACGATTCTTGCTGGAGGCGTGGCCTCTGCTGAGGAACAAAACCATTGGATATTTTGAACAGGGAAAGCATTCTGCTCCCTCCCCTCAGAGCCACCCCCCGTGCTCTGGTGAACTTGACAACTGCTCCGCCTCCTGCAGCTTTTCTCTTGCTGCCGGCTGCCGCGCTGGAAATTCTGTGTTTATATGTTAATAAAACGTTTTAATAAAATACAATAAAACCATGGATCGCTGGTCCAGCTCACCAGAAGACCAGAACATCTGATGGGACTCGGTCAGCAACGTAAAACCCGAGTTTAATTCTCGTGACAACCTCAGCCATTTCCTTGTTCATTTCAGCGGAGGGAGAGAAGGAGGAGGGCGCGAGCGATCACTTGACTTTTGGCCCAAAAAACAAAAGAAAACTCCAGATAAGGGATTAAGAAGGGGAAATTAATAAATTTGTGTCACATATAAAACAGTTCTGCATCGCTTTGCATCGCTTTGAATGAGAACATGCCGCTGCTCGCTGACTGCGCGCTGGCAGAGCCCTTTTATAGGGCTCTGCGCGCTGGGACAGGTGGGGGCGTGGGTTAGGGTCCAAAACTCCGTCCCTTCTGTTCTCTGATTGGTCCGAACAAAAATCTACCGGAGAAATGGTTGTTAATGAGAGAAGTCCCAGACTGTGCAGTGAAGGGAAATGAGAATTGAGCGGAGCTGTGCAGGAAGGCGAGGGCCAGGCTACTCTTGGACGTGTATTCTCTGTTTAGTCTGACATAGATTCTCACATGCAGCTACCTGTAATTCCACCTGCAGATTAATCTCCCTCCCCTCCTTCCTCCCTCCCCCCCTTCCTGAGGGTGGTTAGGGTCTGATGGTGCGGATTTAATTCGCAATCCTTAAAATCAACGTTCTGTTCTCCCCACAAACCGAGCACACTGCTTTGCTTCTGAACACGGCAAAGAAAAAGACACCCGTATTTAAATTTAAATTTAAACTTCTCATTCTCATTTTATGCTTATGTTTATTAAATGTTTTAGTGTTTTAGTGTTTAAATGGTTACTGTTGCACCGAAGGGACTGAAACGCAATTTCAATCCTGTGTATGTCCTGTACATATTGCAGTTTTGACAATAAAGTTGACTTTGACTTTTGACTTTGATTCTGTTCCATCCATCCATTATCTTCAACTGCTTCTTCCTTTTTGGGTCACGGGTGCCCATATCTGTCTTATCACTGTGCGAGAACACCTGGACATGTCTCCAGTTCATCACAGGGGCGCATGGAGACAACCGAGACAACCATTCACTATGGAGGACAATTTAGAGTTGCCAGTCAGCCTAACATGCATGTTTTTTATCTGTCGGAGAAAACCCACGCACGCATGGAGAGAACGTGTAAACTCCACCCAGAAAGGCCCCCGACCGGGATTCAATCCGGAGACCTTCTTACTGAGAGGCAACAGCTCCACCAACTGTGCCGCTGAGCAACCGAGCTCATTCGGTACCAGTTTTTGTGTTTTTACACGGTGCTGGCATAATAATAATAATAATAATAATAATAATAATAATAATAATAATAATAATAATAATGAATTCAATTTATAACGCACTTTTCATTAATGAAAATCTCAAAGGCATGTCCATGACTCTTACGTTTCTCACAGATTTCGTTCCGAGTGGAACACAACGAGGCCGAACTGAACGGCCACTGGCCTTCAAAATAAAAGCACAGCAAAAATAGGCTTAACACACAAAAGCACTGATTTAGAGTTTATATTTGAGCTCTCGCGTCCACTGGCCAGATGTGGCAACGCGTCGTAAGTTGCCATGACAGAACCACGGGGACACGTTTTGATGACTCGGATGTGGAAGAACTTTGACGGAGCCCAGACCACAGCACCATCAAGCTCCTTCAGGACGAACGGGAGCAAGATTCTGAGCCAGACCTTCTGCACAAATCCCAAAAGAAAACAACTCTACTTCCTCAGTCAACTGAGATGAGCTGGACTGGGAAGCTCAGTCCTCACCTCCTTCTACAGGTGTGCAGTGGAGAGCATCCTGTGCTCCAGCATCAACGTGTGGCATGGAGGCTGCACAGCTGCAGAAGGAAAAGCTCTACAGAGAGTGGTGAAGGCTGCACAGAAGTCTGTTGGAGTCAGTCTCCCCACCATCACAGACATATACACCTCCAGATGCAGTAAAAGAGCCACCTGCATCATGAAGGACCCCACTCACCCAGCACACACACTTTTTGCCCCGCAGCCCTCAGACAGGAGGTTGTGGAGCATAAAATGCAGAACCACTAGACTGAGGAACAGCTTCTACCCTGAGGCTGTTAGACTCATGAATCTCTAATTAGGAAAATCACTGTAATGCCACTTTAAGTGGTGATATGTCACTTTGTGCTGCTGATTATCCATGCTGCTGATTTCTTACCTTTAAGCTGCTATATTCATACTCATCTGCTCACAAGAGGCTCAGGTTCAGGCTGCTGTTTAATACACCATATTTTATTATATTATTATTGTTTAGCGTATATCTTAGATTCTTACATAGTGTTTTTTTTAATATAACAACAAAGTTCAAGCTCAGTCATCCAGTGGAACTCCTCTGACTGATGAAGCCCTCCGGATAGAGGGCGAAACGTTTCTACAAAAAAAAAAAAAAAAAACTGTCCAGATGACCCGACTGAGAATTATTGTTTTTTCTTTTAATACTTTATATTTAGCTATTTTTGGATGTAACTGGTGACGATAAAGAACCTTGAACCTTGAGAAAACGCTTCTAAATCTTGTGGAAAGCCTTTAAAGAAATGCAGAAGCTGTTCTAACTGAAATGTATTTTTGAGCTTGGGCTTAAAAAAAAAGTTCAGTCCATCCTTTTAGCTACAAGCAGCAGGTTGTGTGGTGCATCCTAAAACGAGGAACGTAGACAACATAAGTTCTTCATCTCCAGCTGACAAACAGTTTCTGGAAGTCGTGTATCTTGTTTTGCGTGTATTAATTTA
Organism: Garcialebias charrua; assembly: GCA_038048925.1. Lineage (NCBI taxonomy): Eukaryota > Metazoa > Chordata > Actinopteri > Cyprinodontiformes > Rivulidae > Garcialebias > Garcialebias charrua. The sequence continues at coordinate 27,987 of JBBPBX010016247.1, forward strand.
GTTTTAATCCATGTGCTTCCTCCACCTGTCTCTCGTCTCTCTCCTCCAGAACAAAGGGTCCCTGCAGTTTGAGGACAAGTGGGACCTGATGCGACCCATCGTCCTCAAGCTGCTCAGACAGGAGGCCGTCACCAAACAGCAGTGGTTCGACTTATTCTCGTAAGAGACACTTGTTGCTCTGCTGCATTACAGCCCGAACAAACACAACCATCCGCATTAATCCACCATTGCTCTGTAGGTTTGCCCTTTTCGGCAGTGTGCTTCGCTCGTCTCGGATGGTTTTTGTTTTTGTTCATGTATAGAAAACGTGATCTGCAGTCTGTCTGCGCAGCTTGAAACTGATCTTAATCGATTCTTTAAGGAGTTTCAGCTCTCTCACTAGAGACATCAACTTCTGGTGTCTCACACAATGAGTTGTTGAGATGTTGCTTCATTAAGGTAACGTGGTGTGAGGAGTGGTGGGTTGTAACTACAGTAAGTACAAGTGCTTTGTTACTGTACTTACCGTAAGTACATTTTTTCATGTATCTGAAACATGGGCACTTTCGACTTTTACTCCACTACATTTTACATCAACTATTTCTACTACACTACATTTCTATAATGCGACGAGTTACAAGTTACATTCACGTTTCAGTTTTTTTAATTTGTTCGTTAGTTTGAAAGTAACCACTGGTGAGAGGGGAGTTGCTCTGTTGAATCACTGCAAAGTGGGCAGGTAACGTTAGACCCACTTTCAAGAAGAGCTGGGACAATGACGTATATTCTAGTACATACATCATTGAGCTGGATGCACCCACAGCACCTCTGAAACACACCCAAAATTCACTCTGCTCACATATGATTGTACAGCCACACATCCAGGCTGTCATATTGTTAAGTTTGCAGATGATACAGCGGTGGTGGGATGCATCACAAACAATGATGAGTCCAGCTACAGACAGGAGGTGGAACATCTGGAGAGCTGGTGCAAAGAGAATAACCTTCACATGAATGTGAAGAAGACAAAGGAGATGATTGTGGACTTCAGAAGGAACAAACACACCCACACCCCACTGAACATAAGTGGATCTGCAGTGGAAGTGGTCTCCAGCTACAAATACTTGGGTGTACACTTGAATGATAACCTCAGCTGGAGCAACAACACCACCAGCCTGATCAAGAAAGGTCATCAGAGACTCTACTTCCTCAGACGGCTGAGACGAGCTGGTCTGAGTAGCCCAGTCCTCACCTCCTTCTACAGGTGTGCAGTGGAGAGCATCCTGTGCTCCAGCATCAACGTGTGGCATGGAGGCTGCACAGTTGCAGAGAGGAAAGCTCTACAGAGAGTGGTGAAGGCTGCACAGAAGTCTGTTGGAGTCAGTCTCCCCACCATCACAGACATTTACACCTCCAGATGCAGGAAAAGAGCCACCTGCATCATGAAAGACCTCACTCACCCAGCACACTCACTCTTTGCCCCACTCCCCTCAGGACGGAGGTTGAGGAGCATCAAATGTAGAACCACTAGACTGAGGAACAGCTTCTACCCTGAGGCTGTTAGACTCATGAATAAATAATCAACACGAATAAACACTGCAAAATATCACATCATGCTGATGCTGATCTGTTTTCTTGTTGCTGCTGATCTGTTTCATGTTGCTGTGTTCATCTGTGACCATCTGCTCATACAGACTCGTGTTCGTGCTGCTGTTTATAATGATGTTTTTCTATTACATTAGGGCAGTGTATTACTAGTTGATGTTTTTCTTAGTTAATTCTAGATGTTATTACTGTTTTTCTCTTGCATTTGTTGTTGGATGTAACTGGGACCCTGTGTACATAATCTCGTTTTCATCACATGTACCACATGCGGTGCAAATGACAATAAACGTGCTGCTGACGGAAACGTGGTTGAGACCAGGAGACAACAGCGCGTTTTCTGAGCTCTCCCCCTTGGGCTGCTCTTTCTTCAGCTCCCCACGCCTGTCAGGACGCGGTGGTGGTGTTGCCACTATCTATAAGGACAAATTTAAATGCAGACTTCTGCCCACTAACACTTACTCCTCCTTTGAACTTCAGATGTTTGTGATCGAGCTCACCCCTAAGGTTTTATGTGCAGTTGCCTATCGCCCACCTAAATACAATAAGGAATTCATTCAAGAATTCTCTGAATTCCTGGCTGACATTATTTCCACCTATACCAGTTTTTGTATTTGTGGCGATTTGAATATTCATGTAAATTGTCCCACTGACTCACTGGCCTCTGAGTTTTTAAAGCTTTTGGATTCTTTTAACTTAACACAATCAGTAAATGCACCAACACATCATCTTGGACATACTCTGGACCTTATTATTTCTCATGGACTGTCCATTTCTCACTGTGAAATTTCTGAGTCTGCCATCTCGGATCATTTCCCTATTTTTTTCCAATTTACAGCCCCACAACCGGCCAGGAGGCCTCTGGCTGCGGGTTGTCATCGCCGCTGTCTCACCTCAGCCAGTGCCGGACAGTTCACCACGGCTTTTATGGACTCACAGTTTTATTCAGTTGGTCCTGATGTTTCTCTGTGTCCCAAAGATTTTTTGTCACTGTTTTCTGAAACCTGCAGTGGGATCCTGGACTCTATTGCTCCAGTCAAGTTCAGACATTCTAAACACAGAGCTGAGCCTTGGCTGAAAAATCCTACTGCATGTAAACTCAGGAGGCAGTGCAGAAGAGCTGAAAGACAGTGGAAGCATGACAGGCAACATGATTCTTTGGTTTTATTAAGGAAAACTCTTGTTTTGTATCAGAGATCCGTTAATGATGCAAAATCACAATTTCTATCCAATGTCATCACAAACAGTAGCCATTGCCCCAGGGTGTTATTTAATACAATCAACTCTGTTTTAAATCCACCCACCTCAGTCTTACCTGATGCCTCAGCCTCCACCTGTGAGAACTTTCTATCATTTTTTATTGATAAAGTTGCATCAGTTAGACAAGCCACAGGTGCACCTGCTACTTCTGTTTCTGAGTTTTCACCTATCTCTGCTGGTTCTGCTTTATTCGAACAGTTTGAACCAGTGTCATATTCCCTCTTGGACAAAATAGTTAAATCTGTTAAACCCACTAACTGCCCCACTGATTTCATTCCCACTAGATTATTGAAAGAGGTATTTAATATTATTGGTCCTTATCTTCTTGCTTTTTTCAATTCATGTCTGTCCCTTGGAGTTGTGCCTTCTGCTTTTAAACATGCAACAGTCCGCCCCCTTCTCAAAAAAACAAATCTTGATCCCTTGGTTTTATCTAATTTTAGACCCATTTCTAATTTACCCTTCCTCTCCAAAGTTTTAGAAAAAATCGTTCTTATGCAAATTCAGCCTTTTTTGGAAAAAAGCACACTCCTTGATGAATTTCAATCTGGTTTTAGATCCCGGCATAGCACAGAATCTGCATTACTGAGAGTCCATAACGACATAGCTCAGTCAGTTGACTCTGGATGCCCAGTAGCTCTGGTGCTTCTCGACCTCACAGCAGCCTTTGACACTGTGGACCACTCTGTCCTTCTGTCTCGCCTCCATGATTTTGTTGGGATTCGTGGCACGGCCCTGAAGTGGTTCACGTCCTATTTATCTGATAGGACTTTCTCTATCTTGCTCAATGGCTACTCTTCCTCTACAGCCCCTCTTCTGTGTGGGGTGCCCCAGGGTTCCATTTTGGGCCCTCTGCTCTTTTCCTTGTACCTGTTGCCACTTGGATCTATTATAAGACAACACAATGTCAACTTTCATTTTTATGCAGATGATTTGCAGATCTATTTACCATTAAGGCCTGGATCCAGTAACCCAATGTGTTCTCTCTTTGACTGCATCTCTGAAATCAAACATTGGCTAAACAATAACTTCCTATTTTTAAATGACAGTAAAACAGAATGGATTTTATTTGGTAACAAAGATGCAACTGGCCTGGGAAATGTGAATATTAACTTCAGTGACAGTGTGAAAAACCTCGGAGTGACCTTTGATGAGGCTTTACATTTTGACAAACACATCGCCTCTGTTGTCCGGTCTGGATTTTTTTAGTTAAACCTTTGTGACTTGGAGAAGGCTGTTCATGCTTTTATCAGTTCTAGGCTCGATTATTGTAACGCTCTGTATGTTGGTGTGCCTCAGTCAACACTGAGCCGCCTCCAGCTTGTTCAGAATGCAGCAGCTCGCCTTTTAACCAACACTCCTAGATGGGAGCACATCACACCTGTTTTATTCTCACTACATTGGCTTCCTGTCTGTTTTAGGATAGATTTTAAACTTTTATTGTTTTTAAAGCTCTGAATGGCCTCGCTCGTTAAGTTTCCCCGCCCGCTTCAGGTCTCTGAGGTCAGATAGCCAACTCTTGCTCTCTGTTCCACGGACAAAATATAAACGTTGGGGTGACCGTGCCTTTTCTGCGACCGCACCTCGACTCTGGAATACACTCCCACTTGAGCTACGCCAGATTACTGAACTTGGCCCTTTTAAATCAAAGCTTAAGACTTTTTTATTCAAACTGGCTTTTGGTAATTAAATATATGGTGACATTTCTGGTTTTAATTTAGCTTTTATGTTGTGTTTTTCTTGATTTTTAATCTGTCTTTTTTAGTACTGCACTGTTTTTTGTTAAGCACTTTGGTCTCCACCACCGTGGTTGTGTAAAGTGCTATATAAATGAATAAATGAAAATGAAATGAAATAAAGACTCTCTGACTCTGAAATGGATTTGACCACGGAGTCAGTCAGAAGCTATGCGCCGCCCATAGCCTTATTGAAAGACTATTGAAAGATTGTTGAAAGACTATTGAAAGACTATTGAAAGATTGTTGAAAGATTGTTGAAAGACTATTGAAAGATTGTTGAAAGACTATTGAAAGACTACTGTATTGAAAGACTATTCAAAGACTATTGAAAGATTGTTGAAAGACTATTGAAAGATTGTTGAAAGACTATTGAAAGACTATTGAAAGATTGTTGAAAGACTATTTAAAGAGTATTGAAAGATTGTTAAAAGACTATTGAAAGATTGTTGAAAGACTATTGAAAGACCATTGAAAGACTATTGAACTGTTCAGTACAGCAGGACAGATTCTCTCCCAAAAGATCCAGACTGGACTCAAAAAACTTTGAAAACCAACTTCTTCTGAACTTGAACAAGAAATTCTTGCTGCTTTATTAAAATGTGTCAGTTCATGGGATGTTAGGAGACAAGAGATGTCTCCAAATGTCTCAGCACTCTGGTCCAAGTTTTGAAAATGGTGTCAGGAGGTTAAAATATTGTTCACCCATTACAAGGTTGACTGGACAGTATTTTAACTAGAGATGACAAACTGGAGTTGAAATGATCAGATTGTTAGGTCTAATGCTACTTTTTTCAGGCAGACAACTTTTACTTAAATGTGTTTACTGCAGTTAAAATGACACATTGGTTCCCTTTCAGTCATGTCTCTCGGTGCAACATATGCTATGGGAATTGCGCCCCCCGCGCGATTACCTGAAGGAATACATTCCCGCCTTTAAGGCAGGGGCGTCAGCGTCGCGCCAGAGGCCCCGCCCTCTGGGTACTTAAGCCGCTGACGCCCATTCATCAATCTCTTATTGCCCTTCACCTCGCTTAAACCTGAACTACCTCTCTTCGCGGGACTTCTCTGCTGCTTCATCGCTCGATCAGAGGTGAGCTTGCTCCCTAAACAGAGCACACAGAGAATTATTCCTGCGTACTACTGGACTAGCGAAAGCTAGTCCGGCACATTTTTCCTTAACCCCAAAGTTTTTTCTTCTCCTCTTTCCGCAGACTGCTTCGCTTGACGGCGCTAACTGCGTCACACCGCTACCTCTGCTAACTCGTAGCAGGCTAGCCAGCGAAAGCGACGCGACGGAGGAGACGTCTCAAATAAAGGAAAAAAAAGATCTTGGAAGGACTCACTCGTCTTATCTCGGACATGCCTCCGGAGAAAGGAAAGCGAAAGACAAGACTTCCAAAAAAGACCAGCAGAGCGGTGAGCCTACCCTCGCGCGCCTGCCCCAGCGGATGAGGTTTTCCCCTTTCAGCGACGAACACCCACGAGGCCTGTCCCGTCTGCTTGGGGATGCTACACGCGAACATGGCGCTGGACGCACCCGAGTCTTGCCCACACTGCAGCCAGATGCTGGAGGCGGTGAGGAGGCACCGGGCAGACTTCATCGCCAAGGCCATGGGGGCTGCTACGGCGCCAGCAGACCCGGACACTACTGAGCCTCTGACTCCCACGCTGGAGCTCGAGAGCATGGTTTTGGACGACAGCACCCGAGTCGAATGGGGAGACGGCCCAGATGTGCTGCCCTCCATGGTGGACTTAACAGTCGAATTTGACACTCGAGGCATGATGAACGAGGACGAGATCTCGATTTCAGCCTCAGGTGAATTTTCTGCGGACGACGCCGACGTCAGATATGGGGAACAGGGAGAAGACCTCTCTCGCACCCCGGTACCTGTGCTTCCGGAGACTGACTTTTCCATCCCTGCTCTGTTCGACTTGTGTCACAGAGCAACGGACGCGCTGCAGATCCCATGGCCGGAGCCTGCGCCTCGTCAACAGGTCACGAGGTTGGCAGGAAATTATTTTTACTCAAAGCATCAGGTCGCCACGAGGCAAAGGATGCCCGTCTTTCCGGACTTCCTCACAGAGCTGACTCGCACCTGGTCTCAGCCCAGAGCCCCCATGCTACTGCTGCTCTCGCAGTTTCTCGACGTGGACGGGATGGATGAAGTGGGAATAGCCAACGTGCCTCAAATCGAGGACACGCTGGCGTCTCATCTGGCTCCCAAGTCATCCGGGACAAAACCAACTCTCCCTAGCAAGGCCTGTCGAGCCTCGGTTGCTCTGCTCGAGAAATGCTACAGGGCTCAGGGTCTCGCGGCGCGCTATGAACGCGTCCGCAATGATGCAAGCTTACCTGGCTGAAAAACTACAGGAGCTCTAGGTAACGACAGACAAGCAAGCTGCCACGGAGTTGCTGGATGAAGCCCGTAGGGCAACAGATTTTGTACTCCGCATGATGGGGACAGCAGCTGTTACGCAAGGCAGAGGAATGGCTGAGGTGGTCATCGCAATACGCCATCTGTGGATGACCTTAACTGACCTCCCGGAGGGACAGAAAGTTCCTTTTCTCCACCATTCAATAGAACCGACGGGACTTTTTGGGAAAGCGCTGGATCGAATTCAGACCAGGCTGGACCAGAGGCGCAAACAGGCTGAAGCTCTCTGAGTGGGCATCCCCAGGAGAACCTTCCCCCCCCCAAGGAGTCAGCTGGGAGCAGAGCACCGCAGCCTCGACACCATTCAGCCACACGTGCCCCACCGCAAAAGCGGCCGGCGTACGAGGTCGAGCACCGGCAGAGACCACCGCCGGCCCACCTCGGACCGAACACGCCTGGAGTAAGAACAGATTTGTTCCCCGCCAGGCGGACCGGTACAGAACCTCCTCGGCGAATCGGGACACCAAACAGAAGCGTGCCTGATGAACTAGGACCGCTTCCTAACTCTACACGATCACCCGCCAATGCGGTACAGGAAATGATCTTTTCACGTCCAGATCTTTTCACGTCCAGACTTTGTTTGTAGCACGGTACAAAAAGCTGGTGACTTTGTTTTAGACTCAAATCATGTTCTTTCTGCTGTGAGTGACATAAAGTCAAATATGTTATTACACATAAGCACGAATAAAGCTAAAAAAACAGCTCTCTGTTTTCTTGACTCACAAAAAAACAACAACAACAACAAACACAATAACATCAGCAGAACGGGTCCCTCTGTCCTGCCAGCCGACATAAAGGGAGGGGGCCATCTCCCCCCCCTCCCTCATGGCTCACGGGGTGTTAGCCTAATCAATGAACCCCAGCAGGGTGCCTCGGTTCTGTCTGCAACAGACAGGCCCAGAGGCGCCTGCAAGCAGGCCCGACACTCCTCACAGAGACAGGTGAGGGGGGTCACGTGCTCCAGCCCCCGCTCCGTTGTAAACCACAGGGTGGACAATACACAAACCAAACAAACCAGTGACACGTCCGCGCTCCAGGGGTACGCACCGACAGAATCTGATGACCCACCTTCCTGGCCACCTATTCAATGGTTCCCAGTAAGGGACGGGGGGACCACGGCAGAAGCCCGCAGGCTAACACCAGCTTCACACGTTCACAAGGCAGTTGTGATGAAACTGCAGTGTGTGTAAACAAGCCAGGGTGAATCAGACTCCTCTTCCTTTTAATCGAAGAGGACTGAGCTCTCTGTCACCAACCAATATAAAGTCTGCTCGGCACAAAGGACCATCTCCACATTCTCATGCTGAAGCTGCCCCCTTATCCGTGGTGGGCGACACGCAATGCTCAAGCAGTGATCTTGCAGCACGTGACCGCGCTCAATGTGCTGACTCAGTTCTGCTCTTAAACGACGTACCCCCACCGGGTGAAACACAGCCCACCGGTGGTTTGTCAGGCTCCAGGACCCTTTTAAGGCCGGAGACCAGTAAACCAGGCCCAACCAGGAAACGGGCTGGGGCCAGGAGATCTGCTCGTTTACAAAACTTGCAACCCCTCCGATCCATGACCCCCAACAAAAAGAGGAAAAACAGACATTCTGTCCCGCTTTTGTCTAATAATGACAACAGATTGCCTCTGCCCCAGACACTCTTGATCAGAGCAGTAGGGCGGTACATCTGCAGGAAGGTCCTCTCCCTAACGTGGTTGACCTTCAAGGGACCAAAGGAATTAGGGCCCTTGAGGGAGAGCTGGTTCTACTACCTGCTCCTCTACAGGGACCCTCCACGTCGCCAGAAGGGACAGTCTTGCCACTTAGGCTGAGAGCTGTGACAAATTTCAGTTTGGTGGCAGAAAGGGACAAGCTGGTGGCCTCAGGCCTGCCAGAGAATGTGGTAAATACCATTCAAAATGCACGAGCTGGGTCAACTCAGTCTCTTTACGCCCGGAAATGGCATATTTTTGAAGCTTGGTGCATGGAAAGAAATATTTCTTATTCATGTGACTTGGCCCAGTTTCTCACCTTTCTTCAAGACCTGCTGAAGGAAGATTGTTCTTTCTCAACCATCAAGGTGTTTTTATCAGCTATTTCAGCTTGTCACAAGGGCTGGGGGAGCAGGACGCCTGGCGCGCACCCGCTCATAATAAGATTTATGAAGGGCGTGCTGAGGAAGAGACCCCCCAGCAGGATCATGACCCCTGGATGGGATTTTACTCTGGTCTTGGGGGCTCTCTGTGATCCCCCATTCGAACCACTGAGCAACATTAAGATAGATTTATTATCTTATAAGACCGCTCTTCTCTTGGCTCTTTGCTCGGAGAAACGTGTGGGTGACCTCCATGCCTTGTCCGTACACCCAATGTGTACCAGGTTCGCCCCTGACGGGTCAAAGGTAACCCTAAGGCCTAATCCCGCATATATCCCCAAGGTCTTGACTCTAAACCACAGTAGTCTGGACTTTGATCTCTCTTCTTTTCCACCTGCTCCTGTCCTCACTCAGGAACAGGAAAGGCACTCTGCCCCGTGAGAGCTTTAAAAGTTCAGTATGTAATTTCTGGAACACGCTGGAACTTAGGAAAATTTTGAACAGAGACACATTTCTGGTCCCTCCCCCTCAGAGCCATATATGGCTCTGAGGCTTGCTCTTGCCCTAGCTCTGCTGAAATTCAAATTCAAGCTCTGTTTTTATTGGCTGATTCAAATTCAAGCTCTGTTTTTATTGGCTGGTTACAAAATCTGTTTTTATTGGCTGGTTAACGGTGGGTCACTGTGGCTTTTTAGAAATGCTTTTAGAGAAGCAAGGGGACAATAGTTTTTTTCAGAGATTACTTGTCTAAAATCAGTATGTCAGGAGGTAGTGACAGAGTGAAGAAATATGTTAAAAATATGTTGTTAGAAAAGTTACATACTGAACCTTTAAGCACTTGCATGCAGAGAACAACTGAATGGAGAAGAACAAATCAACTGTTTGTGTGCTTTGCAGCACCTGCTACCGGAAAGGCCCCATCAAAGCAGCGCCTCTCACACTGGGTGACTGAGGCCATAAAAAAGGGTGTACAGTAGCAAAGGTCAACAGGTGCCCTCTGGAGTGCATGCTCACTCTACTCTGGGCTTGGCCACCTCGTGGTCACTGTTCAAGGGTGTACCAGTTGCAGACATTTGTGCTGCTGCAAACTGGAGCTCATTAAACACTTTTGCAAAGCATTACAGTTTGGATGTTACTGCGTGTGATGTCACTCAGGCTGTCCTTTCTAACACACAGTAGAAAGCAGCCTTGAGATGCCTGCTGAATAGAGGCAGACGTTCACACCAGCATGCATTTTACTGAGCATTTCAAGGGTGTGAATGAATTATGTTCCCATAGCATATGTTGCACCGAGAGACCAGACTGAAAGGGAACTGAAAGTTATGCACCATAACTCATGTTCCCTGAAGGAAGGGAACGAGGTGCAACATATCTTGGCCCTTTTCAATGCTGAAAGCTCGGTGAAGTGCATCTTGGAGATTGATGAATGGGCGTCAGCGGCTTAAGTACCCAGAGGGCGGGGCCTCTGGCGCGACGCTGACGCCCCTGCCGTAAAGGCGTGAATGTATTCCTTCAGGTAATCGCGCGGGGGCGCAATTCCCATAGCATATGTTGCACCTCGTTCCCTTCCTTCAGGGAACATGAGTTATGGTGCATAACTTTCAGTTACTACAGGTCTAGTTACTACAGGCCTAGTTACTACAGGCCTAGTTATTACAGGCCTAGTTATTACAGTTACTACAGATTTAGTTAGTACATGTCTAGTTACTACTGGCCTTGTTAGTATATGTCTAGTTACTACAGGCCTAGTTACTACAGATCTAGTTGCCACAAGCCTAGTTAGTACAGGCCTAGTTACTACCGGCCTAGTTATTACAAGCCTAGTTACTACATGTCTAGTTACTACAGGTCTAGTTACTACAAGACCAGTTGCTACAGGCCTAGTTACTACATGTCTAGTTACTACAAGCATAGTTACTGCAGGTCCAGTTACTACAAGTGTAGTTACTACAGGCCTAGTTAATACAAGTCTAGTTACTGCAGGCCTAATTACTCCATGTCTAGTTACCACAGGCCTAGTTACTACAAATCTAGTTACTACAGGCCTAGTTACTACAGATCTAGTTACTACAGGTCTACTTACTACAGGTCTAGTTACTACAAATGTAATTACTACAGTCTAGTTACTACAGGCCTAGTTAAGACAGGTCTAGTTACTACAGGTCTAGTTGTTACAGGCCTAGTTACTACAGGCCTAGTTATTACAGGTCTAGTTATTACAGTTACTACAGATTTAGTTAGTACATGTCTAGTTACTACTGGCCTTGTTAGTATATGTCTAGTTACTACAAGCCTAGTTACTACAGATCTAGTTGCCACAAGCCCAGTTAGTACAGGCCTAGTTACTACCGGCCTAGTTATTACAAGCCTAGTTACTACATGTCTAGTTACTACAGGTCTAGTTACTACAAGACCAGTTGCTACAGGCCTAGTTACTACATGTCTAGTTACTACAAGCATAGTTACTGCAGGTCCAGTTACTACAAGTGTAGTTACTACAGGCCTAGTTAATACAAGTCTAGTTACTGCAGGCCTAATTACTCCATGTCTAGTTACCACAGGCCTAGTTACTACAAATCTAGTTACTACAGGCCTAGTTACTACAGATCTAGTTACTACAGGTCTACTTACTACAGGTCTAGTTACTACAAATGTAATTAATACAGTCTAGTTACTACAGGCCTAGTTAAGACAGGTCTAGTTACTACAGGTCTAGTTGTTAAAGGCCTAGTTACAAATGGTCTAGTTACTACAAGCATATTTACTACAGGTCTAGTTACTACAGGTCTAGTTACTACAAGCCTAGTTACTGCATGTCTAGTTACTACAGATCTAGTTACTACAGCATTCTGCATTGTTTTTTGGTGTTTCTGTGTAGATGGACATTTCTTAAAACAGTGTTGTGTTTATATTTATAGAAACATCCATCCATCCATCCATTTTCGTCCGCTTATCCGGGGTCGGGTCGCGGGGGTAGCAGCCTAAGTAGGGAGGCCCAGACTTCCCTCTCCCCAGCCACTTGGAGCAGCTCCTCTGGGGGAATCCCAAGGCGTTCCCAGGCCAGCCGAGAAACATAGTCCCTCCAGCGTGTCCTGGGTCTTCCTCTGGGCCTCCTCCCGGTGGGACATGCCCGGAACACCTCACCAGGGAGGCGTCCAGGAGGCATCCTAACCAGATGCCCGAGCCACCTCAACTGGCTCCTCTCGATGTGGAGAAGCAGCGGCTCTACTCCGAGTCCCTCCCGGATGACTGAGCTTCTCACCCTATCTCTAAGGGAGAGTCCAGACACCCTGCGGAGAAAACTCATTTCAGCCGCTTGTATCCGAGATCTTGTTCTTTCGGTCATAACCCAAAGCTCATGACCATAGATGAGGGTGGGAACGTAGATCGATCGGTAAATTGAGAGCTTTGCCTTTTGACTCAGCTCTCTCTTCACCACGACAGACCGGTACAGCGCCCGCTTCACTGCGGATGCTGCACCTATCCGCCTATCGATCTCACGCTCCAGTTTTCCCTCATTCGTGAACAAGATCCCGAGATACTTAAACTCCTCCACTTGGGGCAGGACCTCCTCCCCGACCCGGAGAGGGCATGCTACCCTTTTCCGGCTCAAGACCATGGCCTCGGATTTGGAGGAACTGATCCTCATCCCGGCCGCATCACACTCGGCTGCAAACCGCTCCAGCGAAAGCTGTAGATCACGATCTGATGAAGCCAATAGGACCACATCATCTGCAAAAAACAGAGAAGCGATTCTAAGGCCACCAAAACGGATCCTCTCAACACCTTGGCTGCGCCTAGAAATTCTGTCCATAAAAGTTATGAACAGAATCGGTGACAAAGGGCAACCTTGGCGGAGTCCAACTCTCACTGGAAACGAGCCTGACTTACTGCCGGCAATGCGGACCAAGCTCTGACACCGGTCGTACAGGGACCTAACAGCCCATATCAATGGGCCTGGTACCCCATACTCCCGGAGTACCCCCCACAGAACCCCCCGAGGGACGCGGTCGAATGCCTTTTCCAAGTCCACAAAGCACATGTAAACTGGTTGGGCAAACTCCCACGCGCCCTCCAGGACCCTGTTGAGGGTGTAGAGCTGGTCCAGTGTTCCACGACCAGCACGAAAACCACACTGCTCCTCCTGAATCCGAGGTTCGACTATCCGACGGACCCTCCTCTCCAGAACCCCTGAATAGACCTTACCAGGGAGGCTTAAGAGTGTGATCCCCCTATAGTTGGAACACACCCTACGGTCCCCCTTTTTGAATAGGGGAACCACCACCCCAGTCTGCCAATCCAAGGGAACTGCCCCCGATGTCCACGCGATATTGCAGAGTCGCGTAAGCCAACACAACCCCACAACATCCAGAGCCCTAAGGAACTCAGGACGAATCTCATCCACCCCCGGAGCCTTGCCACCGCGGAGCTTTTTAACCACCTCGGCGACCTCAGCACCAGAGATTGGAGAGCCCGACCCAAAGTCCCCAGGCTCCGCTTCCTCAGTGGAAGACGTGCCAGTAGGATTGAGGAGGTCTTCGAAGTACTCCGCCCACCGACTCACAACATCCCGAGTTGAGGTCAACAGCACGCCATCCCCACCATAAATGGTGTTGGTCGCGTACCGCTTTCCCCCCTGAGACGCCGGATGGTGGACCAGAATCGCCTCGAAGCCGTACGGAAGTCATTCTCCATGGCCTCTCCGAACTCCTCCCACGCCCGAGTTTTTGCCTCAGCAACCACCCGAGCCGCATGCCGCTTGGACTGCCGGTACCTATCTGCTGCTTCCGGGGTCCCACAGGCCAAAAAGGCCCAATAGGACTCCTTCTTCAGCATGACAGCATCCCTCACTGCCGGTGTCCACCACCGGGTTCGAGGGTTGCCACCACGACAGGCACCAACAACCTTGCGGCCACAACTCTGATAAGCTGCCTCGACAATAGAGGCGCGGAACAAGAAACAACAAATAAAAAACCTATTTTAAGAACTGTAACGTGTGCATGTTGAACAGGAATTACAAACAGCTGAGAAATAAGGGAAAATGAGCACTAAACTGTATAAAATGCAACTACTGTACTTCTTAAAACGGTTTTATTTTAACCCCGATTTAACTTTAGCTCTGTAAATTCTGCATGTTTTGATCAATGACACCTGAATGCACCACACTGAAGTTATAAACGACCCTCAGCCTGACAGTCCCCAAGCAGACCATGACATACTTTTTATTTCCATGTGACACTTTTTAACTAACCAAAGAAGTTCAGATCCTTTTTACCTCACAGGAAACACTGAATTTAATTGAATAAACAACAAAACAATTAAGTTTTTGCATTTATTTGAATTGGCATGTGGATTTATATTATACAGTAAATTGCGAGTCGTTGTGCACTTAGAAATAAGTACATAAAACGTTTTCTGGATAAAACTGAAATGTATTCTGGCTGCACCACAATTATTTTTTAGAAAATTGAAATACTGTGCATTTGAGCTCCTATTAATGCAACAAAAAATAATTTTAATGTAAATAGATAAATGCACAGCCATTTGGAAGTGTCTGAAATATACAAATACATTTAGAAATAAATTAAACGTTTTTTTTTTCCTGTTACAAACAAATTAACTGTAAAAATGACTGTTTCATTTTGAAATTTAGGCTCAGACCTAATTCAGTTTATTTTATCATCTTGTTGAATTTCTCTCAAAATTGTCTTTATTATCAAGGCAGCTGTCAAACGTGTCAGAGAAAGACGTGCAGTTGTTACAGCAACGATTCGACTGAGAAACAAAAATGATTACCGGTAGCCTGTTCCCATCGAGCAGAGGGTAAAAATACTGGGCCTATACTGTACACGTTTTATCACTTTCACATAACTTCTACAATTATTCTTCATGTGAGTTCAAGTGACCCAATCAGCTTCAAAACAAGAACTCAGTTCAGTTCACTCACACTCACTTTAATTATTTAATGAGTAATTTTAGTTTGCCTCAACAACAACAAATATATATATATATATATATATATATATATATATATATATATTCATTCAACCTTTATTTATACAGGCTAGCCTCGTTGAGTCACGGGGACTCATTTACAAGAGGGACCTGTCTCACTCACACCAAACAACCATCCACTCTCACACTCACACCTAGGGTCAATTTAGAGTCACCAATCAGCCTAACAAGCATGTTTTTTGGTCTGTGGGAGGAAACCGGAGTACCCGGAGGAAACCCACGCATGCACGGGGAGAACATGCAAACTCCACCCAGAAAGGCCCCGGACCGGGATTTGAACCGGCAACCTTCTCGCTGAGAGGCAGCAGCTCTACCAGTTGTGCCACCGTGCTGCCCATATATATATATATAGTATATATATATATATATATATATATATATATATATATATATATATATATATATATATATATATATATATATATATATTCATGAACTAAATGCTTCCTTACATTTACAGAAAATAAAACTTGCCGCCGTGTTTGGTTGCTCTGTTTGAGTGAGATATCCATCTCATCAGGATGACCTGAAATCTTTTCCCTCATGGGTGGGATTAGAAAATCCAGCTGCAGCTGGAAGCTCTCAACTTTTCATCAAATGACACTTGAACAGCAAATCGAGAAGTAAAACCAATTAATAACATAAATAAATAAAATTCTTACCAGGGCAGGGGCTCTGGGACGAGTACACTGCGTGCGTCCTTCAACTTTCCTCAATCGTAGATTTGATTTCTCTGTTTTCCTCTCAATTTTCTCATCACGCCTTCCTCCGAGTTGGGTGGGTTTCCATCAGAAACTCACCCAGATTTCTCTCTAATCCTCCCAAGTCCATCTGTTACTTTCCCACCCCTCCATGCTGCGTCCATCTCTCCATCATTGCAGCTTTTTCTGTCCCTCGTTGACTTCATCCGTGTCATGCAGCCCTCCTGACCTGTGATGTTGGACATTACGGCATGCAGCAGCTTGGAAGGGTGTGATGGGGTTATAATCTGATGGGACGCGTTGTTTCTTAAACTCTGACCCCAACGAACACAATCAAGCTCAGCTGCACAGCTGTATTTATCAGCGTGCACACGCTTGTCAGGGATGCAATCGTCACGACGTTGTTCTTTTACTGAGGCAGAGCTACTGTGCAGCCAAATCAAAAAAAAAATTGTTTTGTTTTGTTTTCTAAAACTTTACAGTCAGCATGATATTTGATGAACATATCTAAACATTTTTACAATGACAGGATGGTGTTTTATTTGAGCAATCATCTGTGCAGAATTTTTTTAAAATTTTATATAAGTAGTTGCTTTTTTAAATCAAGTTTAAATATTTAAAGATCAGCTTATTTTAAAAACTGTTTTAATTCACTTTGAGCAACTTCAGTGTTTAACAGTATATTGTAACAAAGTAAAAAAAAAAAACGTTTTTCCTTCAACTTTCTGCCAGTTTTACTACAGGTCCCACAGCATGATACCATCACCACCGTGCCTAACCATTATGTTATATATTCAACTCCACGTGTGTTTCAACAGAACTTAAAAGGTTTGCTGTTTATTGTTATATGCAGAGCAACACAGGATGAACAATACAATGAAATGCTCAGGACCAGAAGAACCGTCTTGACTCGTAATAAACATGAAAACAAAACAAGAAATACCAAATCATGCAACAAAAGTAGAAAACAAAGCGCCGAAAGAGAAAAAGAAATACATCTACAGGTAGTCCTAGACTTACGGCAATTTGACTTTACGAACGGGCTTCCATTGAAAAGCATTGTTCAAGTTACGCCGTTTATGCACCTTCACAGCAGAAAATACGGTACCAAAATGAAACAAAATGAAAAATGAAAATGAAAGGGAGCTTGAAACTTATAGGAGGGAAGGGGGGAGCTGGAACGAAACTTAGGGGAGCTTGAAACTTGCAGGAGGGGGTTTCCACTGACGCGCTCAGTGGAAACTACAGAGCAGGCAGACCACTGGGCCGCGCGTGGAAATACAGGAGGAGCGGAGGACAGCTGAGCAATGAGCTAACATGCTAACAGATGTTGCTGTAAATGCTGTGGATCTCGTGAAGCAAGCTGCAGAGCTCGGAGGTGCGAGCTGACATAACAGACGGAGGAAGAAATGACCAGCTCACAGTAAGAAATTAACTCTTTTTTTCCTTCATTATGGTTCCTAAATGTATGTGTTTTTTGATAATTATGTAGGGTAATGTGTTAGGATAGGCTAAGTGTTTTGTAAAAATACAGTACTGTATGTATGAGGTGCTTGGACGTATGAGGTGCTTGGATGTGGTGCCATTTGGACATAATTTCGACTTACGGTGATTTTTGTGTTACGAACGGGCGTATGAACGGAACTTGTTCGTAAGTCGAGGACTACCTGTACTACAGTTTGGTCCTAGTAGCAGAGTATATCTGCACTCTTCCTCATTACAAACCAACTAAACTTCTACCGTACATTACAACCAGAACACAGTACACTTGGACTGTTTTATCAGTACCGTCCTCATCCCTGTTATAACAAATGGCATTACTTTGTCTATATTTCCAGTTTTATAGTTCAAGCCATCGTTTACAATCACTATTTCATCCTTTGATGAGTTACACTTACAAACCGTGTTTATTAAACTAAACATATTTTAAGCTCAAGTATTTTACTGTATTCACCCTTAAGAAGATGAACCTAAACTATTTTACACCTCCTCTAATTTCTTCACAAAAACACTTACTGCATACTGTATTCTTCCCAACGATGATAGATGCATCACAAACAACGATGAGTCCAGCTCCAGGCAGGAGGTGGAACACCTGGAGAGCTGGTGCAGGATGAACAACCTTCACATCGATGTGAAGAAGACGAAGGAGATGGTCGTGGACTTCAGAAGGAACAAACACACCTGCACCCCCGAGGATCTGTGGAAGTGGTCTCCATCTTACGTGCACACCTGAACAACAACCTCGGCTGCATGAAGCAACACCACCAGCCTGATCAAGAAATCTCATCAGAGACTCTACTTCCTCAGACGGCTGAGACGAGCTGGTCTGAGAAGCTCAGTCCTCACCTCCTTCTACAGGTGTGCAGTGGAGAGCATCCTGTGCTCCAGCATCAACATGTGGCATGGAGGCTGCACAGCTGCAGAAAGAAAAGCTCTGCAGAGAGTGGTGAAGGCTGCACAGAAGATGTTGGAGTCAGTCTCCCCACCATCACAGACATCTACACCTCCAGATGCAGGAAGAGAGCCACCTGCATCATGAAGGACCCCACTCACCCAGCACACACACTTTTTGCCCCGCTCCCCTCAGGAAGGAGGTTGAGGAGCATTAAGTGTAGAACCACTAGACTGAGGAACAGCTTCTACCCTAAGCCTGTTACACTCATGAATGTCTAACCAGGATAATCACTGTAATGCCACTTGGTTGTTGTTATGTGCTGCTGACTATCCATGATGCTGATCTCATGCTGCTGATTATTTCATGTTGCTGTGTTCATTAATCTTCATCTGCTCACACAGACTCATGTTCGTGCTGCTGTTGTTTTGGCGCATTGCTTTTCTATCATTAGTGCTTAGTTTATTCTTAGTTCATGACTCAGATCTTATTGTTTTTCTTTACAATTTGTGTTTTTGCTGGACGTAACTGGACCCTGTGTACGGTTTCGTTCCACCTCATGTATCGCGTGTGGTGTGTATGACAAATACTGTAAATCTCTCTGACAAGTATTATCTTTAGTTTTCAAACAAATTCATTGTACCTTTTATGATTATTTTTTAGAGATTTTAAAGTCATAGCTATAAAAAAAAAAAAAACTTGATATTAAAGTGACAACCTTAAAATGTGAGGGGGTAAAAACCCTGGTTTGTCACTGCAGAAGATAATGAACCATCAACCACAGCCATCCGATTGTAGCACGTTTTGATTTAGTGTAAGACAAGTATAATCACTGTAATGCTTTGTGACCAACAGGAAAATATTTATTTATGAACACTTTAAAAATTGTTTGGATTGTTGTGATCTGTTGTTAACGTGAACAAAAAGGCCTCACTAGGACTGAATCGTGTCCTAACGTGACTCCAGCTGAGCTGACAAACTTTCTGACTCACAGTCTGCTCTTCCTGTTTTTAGACACTAAGCTCCTCTCTCCATGAACGGAACAACTCAGATCCGGCTCAGCTGGGACTCTACAATTACTCCCATGCACAACCAATTCACTAATGGCCTCCGCTTACGGCACCTTTCACTCCAAATTAATCCGTTTTTTTAATGAGTGGAAATCTCAGCAGCATCAATACAAATTGGAATCTGTATCATTTTTCACAGACATTTAAATTCTGTACCGGTAGTTAAAAAAGTTTCAATTTCACACAATAAAAAATAAAAAAATGCAATTATTGATATCCTTTTGATTGCAGGTTCAAATAGTTTTTAATATCATTTAAACTTGCACATGTCATAATAATCTGTTAATAGTGTTGATTGTTTTAATTCGGCTCCTTTACATCTATAAATGACATTCGTGGGTTTATATGAATACTATATTACTGTTTGCTGGTGAAGATTCTCAGTCGTCCAGGACATGATAAAATCAAAAAAGGCGTTCAATACAGAACAACTGGACTTTATTTATTTTCTGTTACAAATAAAGTCCAGTTGTTCTGCATTGAACGCCTTTTTTGATTATATTACTGTTCTCAAGCTCAAAACATATTAGCAACAATGAGCAAAATATATTGTTTGAGGACCTTTACGCACAAAATAAAAATATTAAGGAAAAAAAATCAAATGCATAAAATCAAATATTTAATTGTTAAATTGTTGATCTACAAAAGTTTAAAGAACAAAACACCTGAACCATCATCCGGCTGCAGAAGTTCACATTCTGTGTATTTATGTCCCTCTTGTGGCGGCAGGAAGCAGGTTACATTTCACTGTCAAAATAAGGCTCAGATTAAAAATAATAATAATTAAAAAATCAGCTTTTAACTGCAATAAATTAAGTTTACAACAACAAAATTTAAAATGGATCAATTCTAAATGAAAACAAGGTGGGGATGGATGTCACTTTTTACATAATTTTATTTCATACTGTCACAGTTTACAACACAGTTTTAAATTTAAATACAGTACACAGCAAAATAAATTAATGTCATATAAAAACTGAAGTTCACCTCTCTGGTGCTGAACACTTGAACAGAGGAGAACTGGACCTTTTTGGTGCCGACTGTTCGCTTCATGTTCAACTTAGAAACCATGACAGGAAGTACCGACGCCTTTCAGAACACAAGACCTCAATGACAAAATCCAAACAAGCAGAGTTCCTTTCA
>JBBPBX010016248.1:0-35161 GCA_038048925.1 Garcialebias charrua
GACCAAGGACAAAGACGCTGTGGAACGCGTGAAGCAGCAGACAGCAAGATTTAGTGGAGGGACCACGAGCTAACATGCTAATGCTAACGGACCCGACTGGTGGCGGTCCGAGACGCCTGCTGGGGCCGGGAGCTCGCATCCATGTGTGCCTGGCAGCCTCAGATGTTTGATGGACACCGATGTAACATGTTAAAACGCGGATAAACAGCTGGGCATAGTCTTCACTTTAGAATGGTTCACAAATACACTTAAGTAACTACTGTACTAGCAACTGCCTTAATTAATGATGCATTGCAGGATTAATAGATAGTGAAATCATTTTTGTCTGATTTCCACAAGGGAAAAATAACTTGTGGCTATTTAGGATTTATGAAACATTAACAAAGCCTTAATAAAGCATGAATAGTCTTCACTTTAGAATGGTTCACAAATACACTTAAGTAACTACTAGCAACTGCCTTAGTTAATGATGCATTGCAGGATTAATAGATAGTGAATTCATTTTTGTCTGATTTCCACAAGGGAAAAATAACTTGTGGCTATTTAGGATTTATGAAACATTAACAAAGCCTTAATAAAGCATGAATAGTCTTCACTTTAGAATGGTTCACAAATACACTTAAGTAACTACTAGCAACTGCCTTAATTAATGATGCATTGCAGGATTAATAGATAGTGAATTCAAACATTATTTAACAATTAGTACGCATTTAATACATGTGGTGAAAGCACATTAATTTGTGCATTTACAAATATAGATAGCATAGTTAATTCATGAGTTATTAAGCATGAATAAACATTGAGTACGTAGGTTTTGGAACTCATTATTCTTTATGTATAAAGCGTTAACAAGTGTGTTAATTAATAGTGTATTAAGTGTGAATCATCCTTAATTAATGATGTTTTCACTGTTAATTAAATGTTTATTAATGCTTAAATAAGGCTTAATAGTGTGTAGTTATTATAAAGTGTTACCCTATTTTTTTGTGGGATGCAAACGGTGCATACATTGTTTATTGTGCCATGATGACATACACACACCTTCAAACATCAATAGTCCCACTGGGTGAAAACAGCATCATTTTAATGTTTTATCCAGTACTAAAAAAAGATATTTTCATACCAGAACACCGTCACCAACGACAATATTGGATTTTCCTTGTGTTTGTAGAAAAATTACTTTGTGCTGAGGTTTCCACGTCACTTTGACAGAGAAGGTGGTCAGATCTGGTTTGTCTTGCCTAGCCATAGCTTCCTAGCTTGTCTTTTTAATAACTGGTGTGTCCATTTTTCTTGCTCCACGTGTTATAAATATAACATTTTAGTGTTATCGTTCATTTCTCTTTTGCTTAAAGGTAACTCTTTGCTGTCCTCTTGTTCTCTCTACACCCGACCACGCTGCATCGACCTTTCTGCTCGAGCCCTTTCAGAAAAACAAAGTCACAAATCTGGGAGTGATAATGGATCCTTCCATGAAACTTTAACAGTCATGTAACATGATCGTTTAATCCTGTTTTTTCCAGCTGAGGCGACTGTCTAAGCTGAAGCCTATATAGTCCAAAAATAACCTGGAGACAGTAATACACGCATTTATTACTGTACATCTAGGCTTGATTACTGCAATTCACTCCTGTTTGGTATCAGTCAGACCACCATTGACCACGTTCTCTGAGGTCAGCGGACCAGTTGCACCTCACAGCTCCAGGAACTCGTCTTAAGCGAAGAGGTGACAGGGCCTTCTCTGTAGCAGGCCAAAGACTTTGGAACGAGTTACCTCTGATTGATTATTGTTGTTTAATCTGATTGTTGGAAGTAAGGGGCAGATATAATAAGATTTATTCTTCTTTCTGCTACCTTTCATTTTTTTTAAATATTTTGTACATTATCATTTATGAGATTGTCTTGTATTGTTTCTTTTGTAAAAAAAATGAACAAATTTAATAAACATAAACATAAACCTCTGCTAGTCAGACAGGCCCCCTCCTTCTCGGTTTTCAAATCCTGTTTAAAAACACACTACTATTCCGTAGCTTTCAACACCAGATGAGTTGTGTTTGAACCTGTTTGCTTCACACAGGTTAGTCATTATATTTATTATCTGCAACATTTTTATGTCTATATTCTGATTTTACTTCAATTTGTATGTTGCCTATGTGTTGCCAGATTTTTGTCTGTTTGTACAGCACTTTGGTTGGTCTTGCTGCTGTTTTAAGTGCTCTATAAATAAAAATGGTATGGTATGGTATGGGACACCCTTGTTTGAGAAATTAAACTTATAAAACACTGACTAGATTTATTCAGCCCTACTCCCTGGATTTTCTGAAGCTATTCTGTGTCGAATTGTGAATGATGCAAAGTGACGTTTAAAGTCTAACCAGTCACACGTACAGGGCTATGGTATACATGTACTTTTTTTATTATTTATCTCCAAAACTGGTTTTATTACAAAACAAAAGCAAACAAATCAAGGATATATATATGGTAATGGTAATTTGAATGAAAACACTTATTAGTAGCATTCAAACCCAAACCAATGTGCATTTTAACAAACTACAAAGCATTCAGAACAGTATTTCCTGTATAGTTCTTAAAACCCTGCATCTTCTTGGCAGTTGCCAGTGAGCAGAAACGCTGACAGCATTGGATTCTTTCCACAGTGCTGTAAACAGATGCTCACATTGTAAATGGCACTACTCTGAACTAAATGTGATAAGCGTTTTCTGCTCATGCTGTCAAGATAATCTACTCTATGCATTCTAGGATTGACTTTTAAGCAACAGGTCCAAGAGTTTAGAGGTTTAGCAAACACAAATACACCTCCAAAATACAGTACTTTAAATGGGATTATTTAACTTTGTTAATGACTAAGAATTTGGTCATTTTGTCATCCTCTTTGATGTTCAAGAAGTAAAACCTGAAATAAAGGTTTACAATATAAAAAGCACAAGTGCATTCATAGGTCATGCCATGTGCAGGGTGTTGCTAATGCATCACAAAAAGTAAGACACATTGTACGTTTTTGTCTTACTGTGCCAGTATTTCTACCTCAATGAAAAGTTTGATTCCATTTATTTCATGTTTTACTTGACTCCTCTGTCTAAACACTGACTGTGTTCTTTCACACCAGCAGCTCCTGAATTCACAATAAATGACAAATAGTCTTTCCCCACACTGCTGCTTTGCTTTAGGAAAGGTGATGTCTGTATGAGAGATCATTCACTATTGACAGCCTTGTGTCTAATACATCACTGCAACGCTCCATTTCCTCTTCCAGCAGACAGCACTTGATCAAGTCTATTGTAGACCAAGCTGAGCCATCTGTTAGGAAAAACAATTTTCTGTCTGCTAATTCAATTGCTGCTATAAGTCAAAATAACAAATGAGGCTTTCTGGTATTTAAATGAACAAACTCAGGAATTCTGTGGAGGATTAACAGTCTTTTCAGGTTACAGTGCTTTTTTTCTATAACACTGTTGTTGGGCTGGACTTCAGCTGATTTATGTAACACACTTTTGTAGTAATCACAGCTTGTTTAAACATTTGGGTGCAGCTATTTTGGCAAACAGCATTGATCACTGCCCCCCCCCCCCCAAAAAAAAAAAAAAAAAAAAGAATTTGTGAACTCAGGGGTGTTGATGGAAAACAAATCCTTACATAGATGGACTGCTGTTGTTTTGATGCTAACTGCCAACGGTGCCATTTGTTTCCTAAAAGAAAGAGAATAAAAGCTTTTTTCCCCCTTCACACCTTTTGTGATTGAGTCTGGAACCAGAGGAAACAGAAACATTCAGAGAAACTTAACAACAACAACTAAACAAACTAAATGAAATTTGTCAAGCTTTTATAAAAGGACTCCCATCTGAGAGTCGACACTTGTTCCAGAACATTTTCTTGGTTGGCTCGCCTTCACAATTACATTTCCCAATATTTGCAAACACTCTCTTCTTCATTTGATTAAAAAGGCTTTACATCAATAACAGTAAACTGGATGATAGGACACATTAATCAGGTACAATTGCCTTTCATTACTACATCTTTCTTTTTGTTCCTGCTGATCACTAATACTACAGACTTAGATTTCATAGAAATAACTTTAATTAAGATAATAAAAAATATACACTCTAAAATGCATAGAATGGAAAATGGGAACAATAACAATACAATAACAATAACAATAACAATAAGTCAAATTAATTTTATGCGGCTTTAGATTTGATAGAGGTTTTGATTTAAGGGACTGTTTTTACTTCAAATTCAAAAATATAAATATTTAGGGCATATTGGTAAAGAAAGTACAGTATTTGTTTATTAGTTATTTTGATTGTGCAATGTTTTTAATCAGGCTTCTAAAACTCTTGTATGCATAAAGACAATTATTTCACATCAATTATATGACTATAAATGTTTATTTGGCACAACAGCATTACAAAACAGTTTATTTTCAATCCAGGCAACATGAGTCTGGGGTGTAGATCTTTATTCAACGTGTACTTGTGGTAGAAGTAGTTGTGACATAGATATTTCCCATACTGACACTTCCTAAACCTACAGACCAATATGTTTATGTTTATGTTTATTAAATTTGTTCATTTTTTTTACAAAAGAAACACAATACAAGACAATCCCATAAATGATAACGTATAAAATATAAAAAAATGAAAGGTAGCAGAAAGAAGAATAAATCTTATTATATCTGCCCCTTTTTTCAAACAATCAGATTAAACAATAATAATCTTCCATCAACAGTACAAAATGACTAACTCTTTCTAATTTTCTGACTAATACAATACACATTACGCTATTTCATATATTTTTTTAACAAATTCGTTTTGATCATTTTCTTAAAGGTGCTATGCGTAACTTTCTGTAGAGCACAGAACTTAGAAATATTTTCAACAGGCAAAGCATTCTGATCCCTCCCCCTCAGAGCCATATATGGCTCTGCCCCCCTTGCTCTGCTGAAATTCAAATTCAAGCTCTGTTTTTATTGGCTGATTCAAATTCAAGCTCTGTTTTTATTGGCTGATTCAAATTCAAGCTCTGTTTTTATTGGCTGGTTACAAACTCTGTTTTTATTGGCTGGTTAACGGCGGGTCACTCTGTGTTTTTAGTGTTTTTATAAATGCTGATAGAGAAGCAAGGGGACTATAGTTTTTTTCAGAGATTACTTTGTCTAACACCAGTCTGTCAGTAGATAGTGACAGAGTGAAGAAATATGTTAAAAATATATTGTTAGAAAAGTTACAGACTGCACTACAAAGTTACATAGTGCAGCTTTAAATGTAAACAAACCGTTCGTACGCACAGATTTGTTCTTAAACTGTGCGTACGAGTGATTTAGGATCATTTGTGGCATTCAACAATGTTTTCGTATCCTACGATTTTTTTCAGATACGAACAAAATTTACGAGTGGTCCGGACCTGTCGTATATTTTAGGAGCGTCAGTCTGCTGTCATCCAGACGGAATTTCTCCACTAATAACTTCATATTTCGTTATTTAGAAAATATTTAGAGTTTAAAAAAGTCACGCACCACAATTGTTCTTGACAATAGGTTCTGTTTGAAGTCGAATTATAATTTTAAATGTAATAATGACTAACGGATTAAAGTATTTAAATTAAAATCAATTTGTTATCAATGCCGTTTTCTAACACTACAATATCAATATGAAGATCTCAAACTGAAACCAACTTAAATTATGAATTAATTTAAGTTTAATTTGTCTCGGTAACGCAGACTTCGGTAATGCAGACTTTACATTGACCTCCTCCTGTCACAGTCATAGCTGTCAGATAGCTCAACGAGTAGAGCATTGCGTCGCAGTGCCGAACCTTATGGGTTCGAGTCCCACATGGGACAACGGTTTTTTTTTCTCCTTTTAATTCATTCCAGATTTAAAAAACACAAGAAAACTATTTACAATACAACAAGAAATGAAGCATAAAGTCTTTTTAATCTGGAATGAATAAATAATCTAAAGAAAGAAGGAAAAAAAATAGTCATACCTCGTGGGACTCGAACCCACGAGGTCTCGATAAGCAGTGCAATGCTTTACCCAGTTGGCCACCAGGTCGCGTGTATATTTTAAGGTCCACATTTCTTATAAACAAACATTCTTTGGCTTTAGTTGGTCATTTACTCCCATGAGTGACGCTGCTAATAAGGACAGATTTTCTTTTCTTGACCTCAGAGAGCAGAACTTCAATCTCCGCACCGGTAGAGTTCTTCTTTTTACTTTTCGCTGTCATTTTATGAACGAACACGTTTTGCCTCTGAGGCAGGAAACGTAGCCTTATATGGTGTTTTGAGGGGTGGGAATTATGTAAATGACCTCTCCGCGAGCACGCGCAGGTGAATAGAACAGGTGGGATTCATTAAATTTACGCAGCTCGTTTACACACTTTTCCTGTGGATAGGAGAGTTTGTTGAATCTGACGTGGCATGTTCGTACGAACGCTTCGTACGAACAAAAGTAGGAGGAATTTAGGATAAAAATACGAACATGTTCGTGCATGAGGGCCATTGACTTGGCATTTTTAACTACATTCTCCAAGCCATTCCATAATCTAATTCCCTGGATTGAGGTAGAACGTCCCTTCAAACTAGTTCTGAATTGTGGTTTTACAAACATCTCTGTCCCCTTAAGATTATAACAACTTTGTCTTTTAACAAAATGCATTTGGATATTTAAAGGTAATGCATTATTTTGAGCCCTATACATAACTGATAAAATATTATAATCTACCAAATCATGGAACTTCAATAACTTCAGTTGATAAAATAATGTACTAGATGGATGACAGTAATGTTTTCTAGTGATAATTCTTACAGCTCTTTTCTGTAATACAAAAATAGGCTTTGTGATTGTTTTACACGCTTTCCCCCAAACATCAATACAATAGATTAAGTGTGGAACAATGATTGTGTTATACAACAAATACAGAGCTTTATCATTCAATAGGTCTCTGACTTTGTACAGTACTGCAATCGATTTAGCTATTTTTATTCTTACAGAATTTATGTGTTGTTTCCATGTCAGTTTGTCATCAATAATAACACCCAAAAACTTCACCTCACTCACTCTACAAATCTCAACACCCTCAATTTTGAGTGGAACATCAACAGTTTTCTTTTTATTACTGAATATCATGTAATTAGTTTTTTCTAGATTTAATGATAATTTATTGATTTTAAACCAAGTTTGTATCTTGACAAATTCTGTCTTTATCAATTCCAACATTTGTTCTATATCTTCACCTAAACAGAAAAATGTGGTATCATCAGCAAAAAGTACACATTTAAGGAGTCCTGACACATTTACCAAGTCATTCACATATAAAATAAATAGCTTTGGTCCAAGTACAGAGCCTTGGGGAACTCCACATGTGATATTACAGAGGTCAGATCTTACATCATTTATTTGTACAAATTGTTTCCTATCTTTCAAATAGCTAGATACCCACTGTAATGCTGGTCCTCTAATACCATATTTGTTCAATTTTTCAAGGAGAATGGTGTGATCAATAGTATCGAATGCTTTTTTTAAATCAACAAAAATACTGACACAATATTGTTTTTGATCGACAGCAGTAGTTATTTGTTCCATTAATTCCATGAGAGCCATTGATGTAGAGTTTTTTGCTCTAAACCCATACTGACTGTTGCTTAGAATATTTTGTTTATCTATAAATTGATCTAGTCTGTTCACAAATAGTTTTTCAAGAATTTTTGAAAACTGTGGTAACAAGGATATAGGTCTATAATTGTTGAACACACATTTATCACCATTTTTAAAAAGAGGAACTACCTTAGCTACTTTCATATTATCTGGAAATATTCCTGTTGAAAATGATAAATTACATATATATGTAAACGGCTCAATAACATGACTCATTATGTCCTTTACAAACATCATATCCATGTCCACCCAGTCTTTTGATCTCTTGTCTGTAAGATTTTTTACTACATTCATTATTTCCTCTTTGTTAGTTCCATTTAGAAAAATACTGTTTGCACAACCTGTAATTGAATGGCTCACATTATTATCTACTTTTGGTATTTTAGCTGCAAGGCTTGATCCAACATTCACAAAATATTGATTAAATCCATTTACAATTTCATTTTCATCATGAACTTCATCGTTGTCTTTTACAAAATATTTTGAAATACCAGTTTTTGCTTTATGATTCTTCAGAACACTATTCATTACTCGCCATGTTGCTTACGTATCACCATTACTTTTATCTAGTAATTTACTATAATATTCTTTCTTATGTTTCCTTATAATTCCTACTAATTTATTTTTATACTTTTTATATTTTTCTTAAGCGTTATGACTTGGCAATTTCAAGAAACATGAATACAAATAATTCTTTTTTTACAAGCATTTCTCAACCCTTTGGTCATCCATGGTTGGTCAACGATATTTCTCTTTGTATAATTTGTTTGCACACAATTCTTTTCATACAGAGCTTCCAAGATATTCATAAACTCATCATATGATCTGTTCACATCATCAACATACACTTCATTCCAGTCTTGTTTATCTAGATCCTCTTTTAATTTTTCCAAAACTTTTTTGATGTGTTTATGATCTTTTTCTTCGTTGTAACTGCTTTTGTGATGCTTTGATCATTTTTATAGATTGTGAAAACTGGTAAATGATCACTTAAGTCGGTCGTTAAAATACCACCTATCACATCCCCATTTGTTATATTTGTGAAAATATTATCAATTATTGTGGCACTATGAGTTGTAATTCTTGTTGGCTTTGATATCAACGGATACATATTTAAACTGTACATTGAGTTTATAAATGTACTGATGTTATTTGAATCTGTTTTATTTCCCATATCAATGTTAAAGTCTCCACACAAAAAAACTTTTTTATTAAAACTATTTTCCAATAGCTCCAAGATTTTATCAGTGAATCTTTCTATATTTGATCCTGGTGATCTATTATTATGTTTTTATCGTTTTTGTTTATTATTTCTATTGTTATCATTTCCATAATATTATCAACAATTATTGACATTTCACTATTTAATTTATATTTTATTTCATTATTAACAAATAGAGCGACTCCACCACCTCTTTTATTATTTCTGTTCATATGAAATAATTCATACCCTTCTATGTGAATATTACTTGTGTTTTCATCATTGAGCCATGTCTCTGACAGTGCTATTATCATAAAAGTTCTATTTAACTGTTTTAAGTAATCTGTTATTTTGAATATATTTGCATTTATACTTCTGCTATTAAAGTGAATAATAGAGAGAACTCCATTTGTTATATTGATGTCATTAAACTGCTCTTCATTATAATATTCGCTATCTTTTATTATAGGAACATTTTTTGCAGCAATCACATCTTCAACATTATATATTTTAGGTTCTGAGTCTTCGTATGTTGTCATGTTCTGATGTATTTGTTCATTTCACTGTATATTATGTCCATTTTGTGTGTGTGTCGTTTCATTGATTTGTAATTTGTCATCTCCTGAGTTCATCCAAGTTTTTCCAAATCCTTCAATTCTTTTATCATAATATATAATTTAATAATAATAAATAATCTCTATAATAAATAATATTTTAATATAAATAGACTGTCCTTACATGGATAGCACCTTTCATATACTGTAGATACTTAAAGCACTTTCCACTACAATCTGTGCCCTCATTTAACCATTCATACAACACTCTACTAGATCTATGCAAAGAATAATCAGAGCTTTATCACAATCATACACTGATTGGGCACACATCGGAGGCAATGAGGAGTTCAATGTCTTGCCCAGGGACACTTAGGCATATGACTGCTGTTGGAATCAAACTCCCAATTCTTGCATTGGAGGACGACTTCTCTAACCACTCAGCCACAGCCACCCCAATATCAATATATGCATCCATTTTTAATATCAGATTATATGATTATATCTTTTGAACACTCAGCCTTTGTTTCCAGCCATGAACGAGGCCCTCTGATGTATGCTTGCTCACACACACTTTCCCAGCCAGAAGCAAGACCGACACACTGCTGCAGTTCATTTCTCTGCTTTCCTGGGTGGCTGCTCACTCTTTGCCGCTATTTGATTAATGACACCGTCCCTCCGGTGGCTGTTGTAATAAAGTCAAATGAGGTCCCGAACGGCTGAGGCTTTGTAGAATCAGCAGTGGGTAATTGAGGAGGTGGATTTCTCAGGTGGGCTCTGTATCCTTATAGCAATAAAAGTGTTTCTCTTTTCGCCTTAGGCAGTGTTGTTAAAGATGGTAATTGTATTAAAGCGATTGTGCTCCAGTGCGTTTTGTTGTTTGTTTGAACTGCTCTGTTTTAAAGGTTACAGAGCTGGTGGTGTGGAAGAAACATCCTTTATCCAGTGACACATCAAAGTGAGATCGGTTTATAATGCAGCAATGCAGAAAGTGTTCATTGAAACCACAATATCTCTTCACACTGTCTACGTGTCTCTTTCTTGTCAGAATGACGTGTTTGTCTTCCTGGGGTGAATTGTGTAAAAGGTATTTGCAGGGAAATCCATCTAATACTTATAATCCCCCTTTTTTAACCAGACAACATTGGATCGTTTGTGATTTCAAATTCTCTGTCTAGAAAGCTAATGGGTAATTGGTGTTACAGAACACTCCTTTTCCCTCTGGGAAGCTGGCTAGGACTCAAATTCAGTCCATTCTGCAAAAACAAAAGCCATGCCAGAGAAAGAGGAATGTTTATTGTTCTCAGCATCACTGCTGCAACATGTGCAACATTATTACATGGTACTTTATACTAATGTGCTGTATAAATCCAGAGGCACATTTTGTGGACGAACATATACTGTATATGAAAACAAATACCCTAAAAAAATCCAGCTGTATCTTTAAGGAACAGTTCTTTTTCAACCTGAACCATGCTCAGTAATATTCAATTAAGGGAATAGGATGGTTGTGGTTAACAATTGAAGTGATATGATTGAAACTTGTTTTGCATTTAATTAGATTTTTCTACTCCCAATCCACTATTCTCACATTCTTCTTTGTAAAAAATATATTTAAAAAGCAATCTTCCTTTTTGCACTACTGCGCAGTGCCACTTTTTAAAATAATCTATTATGTAGGATGCTCCTTTCAAGGTACTGTAGTAGAACGAACCAAAATAATTAAAACAAATACTGTACTTATGGTAGGGTGTGTTTTAACTCCGACACTGCTTGTGAGGACATCAGCTTCTAGATTATGCACTTCCACTTGGTTATTGGTGTCATCTTTCTATGTCACACTTCATTACTTTTAGTCCCCATCCACTTAAGTTTGGATCAGGCTTCTTTGAAGTCATGATTCTTAAAAACGTAGTGAAAATTTAATAACCCAAATTTCATGTTTTATGGATGCACTACAACATCAAATGAAAAAAAAAAGTTTCAGCTTTTCCATCTGTAACTTACTATGAGTTTTTGGGGAGTAATTTTCCAAATAGTTGAGTTTTCACCCTACATCCATCCACTCATGTGCTTTGACTCATAGGTCTGTGGAATAATTGAGCCTGACAGTGTTCAGACCTGCAGGTGATCCTGAAATGATCTGATGACAAAAGATGAGTTGAGTCAGCCGAACTATGCTCAGGCACACAAAAAGTTTTTCTTTAAATTCACTTTGTTATTACTCGTGTGCTCATGTGCACATCGTATTTGTTTCTGGTCAGAAGCACAAGTCAAAGCCATCCAAGTTTAATTTTTAGGACGTCTGCGTTCTGTGTCCTATTTCTACGATCATGTCAGATATTTTGAAATGGGGTTCTGTGGTATGGTTTTGAGCACTTAATATCTTATCCATTGCAGATAGTTTTTACCAATTTCATTTTGGGAAAAACAAGAGTTTACAAAGTGGTAAAACTTCAAACACCAATGTTGAAACTTTCATAATTTGTGCAAATGCCATTTACGAGACCTTTACACAGCCAACTTTTACAGTCCAAGGTTTTGTGGTTTGATTTTGCATGCTTGAAGTTGGTTTTGTAATGCCGTTCCTTGTGCTTTTATGTCTTTTTTTTCTTTCTCTATGCAATTCTTTGCTAATTAATTTCCTTACTTAGCCTTGTCCCTCAATCCTGTTCCTCTGTTCACACCTGCTTCCCATATTCAGTAGTCTCAGGTGCTTCCACTTTTTCACCACTTCATGTCTATTTACTCTTGGTTTGCTATCTGTTTTATCATTTTGTCAAAGCTTGCTGCATTTGCAACAAAACAATCTGTTACATAATGAAATCTCATAAGCACCCAGCATTTTTTTTCTAAATGAGCAAATAATCTAATTTGCAGGATATAGTCAGAAAATGTGTCCCTAAAACCAAGCTTGCTTGGTGGCTTGTTATAAAACATCATGGACCAGCAGTTCCAGTCAACAAAAGTCCAACTTTTTCCACCCATTCAACCTTTATAATTTCCTGTAACAGTTGTGGAAATGTTAAAAGCAATAAGTATAAATGGACGAGCATTTGCTCTGCTGTTAGCAGCCGATAACCAACATCTCTGACAGGGTCTCCAAAGGATCTTCCTGAGGCGTTTTAGCTCCCACCTCAGCTCAGTGTGCTTTTTGTGATTTTAAGCTTTTACAGTCACTTCGACAGGCTAAACACTCTGCCTCTTATTTGTCTTCATCTCAGTTTATGTTAAGCGCTGCAGGTTGGGATGGATTAGGTGATCTGTGTGTGGGTGTTGGCAGAGAAACAAGCCCAAACTTCGATGCAGCATAGAACTGACTGCATTCTGTTTGCAACTTATAGGAGATGATGTGCCAGCCTCTGGTTTTAGATACATTTTCACTTTACAGAAACATGCAAGCAAAGAAATGTTCCTGGTAGGATGTTTTAACATGTATGGCTGTCTATATGAACAACCAGAATAATTTTACAGCACAAAGAGGCAGCTCAGAGCATAGATATAAATGAGCATCTGTCTCCAGATGGTTCTCGGTGACGCTGAGAAGAAATTCAGAACCTTTAGGGAATGGAATAGATGTCAGCTCCGGCAACGAGGCTGTCTTGGTTTTTGAATGATCCTCATGCAATGCACATGCCTCTTTTTTAATAGGGGGCTTGGAGCAGATGTTTGTCTATAAGGATGCTGATGTGCTCTTCTTTCTCATCCTCATCTGTTTGCTAGCCACACAGAGTCTACAAAACATAGGAATTAATTCAATGCAATAATACAATGCTACTTTCTATGGATTTTTATCTCAACTAATGCAGTGACCAAAAAAGCTCCGCTTTCTGATTAAGATGAAGTTCTTACACTGTTTGGTAAGGTCACAGGAACATGAATAAATTGTACCTTTTTCATTATGAACATTGTTCCTTGGCCTTAAATGAGCAGAAACTGTCTAATGGAAGGTAATTATTGTGGGAAACCTTCAAAAATCTTTGGAAGGTGATGATGGAACCTTGGAAAGTTGGATGTCTGTTAATGATAGGGTTCACATGAGCCCTGTCATGTGCATAGTAATCAAACTAATGAACACCAAGATGTGAAACCATGTGTGCAGGTAAAGCAGAGTTAGGATTAGTTTTAAGTGTGAAGTGCATTATATAGTAAGTTATAAAATATTAAATTGACCATTTAAACCCCTCCAAATAATCAGAAAACATGTTTGAAGGTAATTTACTCTTGGGTGTGTTTCAATATAATAGGTATGATTTGCTATGTATTAGAAAAAAACAGCAGAGGGGGTCAGTTTACCCCCTAAGCGTTTTCATCCATCTGTAACTTTTTAAAATTAAACCCCATGTGTCTCATCATGATTCTGCTAAAGTAGCTCTCCAACTTCTCAATCACCTGGATGTTTGTGACTTGAAATAATCTCATGATGACCATTTTTATCTATAATTACAGTGGGAGTCAATTTTGGCCCATTTAAAAAAAATCTAAGATATTGTGCAACTACAGCCACTGTTTTTACTATGGCAACCATATTATAGTACAAACATCTGATGGTAAAGACTAATTAAATCCCCATCTACTTCTCTGGATACTTTTTAAAAACATTTTATTTTCTCTGTTTATATATTTCTCTCAGTTCTAACAAAAACGCTGAAACTCTCAAGCCAGGCCAAAAAGTGATGTCAACGTCCGTGTCAACACAATTTCAAATAGTACAGGGAAATAATATTTTAGCTTACCTAATCTACTCTAAATGACTCTTTTCAATATAATAATAATTTAATAATAATAATAATAATAATTTCCTATTAGTTTCTTAGTTATTATCCATTTCAAGACACAATTAAAGTTTGATGTTGAAATACTTGAAAAAAAGCAAAATAGTTAGAAAAAAATTGTAAAATAAATGGTTCCATTGGGTTTGATGTTTTTGAGGCACAAAGTAATAGCTGACATAAGCAAAACAGGGTGCTATGAGATTTTTGAGAAGCTCTATTTTGAGTTTTCATCTAGGCTACATACCCATATGGGGAGCAGAGGTTAGAGATGGAGAGCCTATGACTGGGTCGCCAGTTCGAATTCCCTAACCATTAACAAAGTTTGGATAATTCATGTGAATCACCTACATCTGCCTCTGCCCTCGTTCGCCTCATTCTGGTTTCCAAAAGTGTGGATGGGACCTAAACAAACAGAACAATAACATTGACTTTTTCTTTTAGCAGTTCCCTCTTGAGGGGTCGCCACAGAGTCATCCTCCTCCGTCTCACTCTGTCCTCTGCATCCTCTGTCCTCACTCCAACTACCTCCATGTCCTCTCTAACTGCATCCATATATCTCCTCTTTGTCTTTTTCCTGGCAGCTGCATTTCTAACATCCTTCTACCAATACTGTCCCTTCACTGGTCATGTAAAAATAACATTAGCTGATTTGGTTTATTTGGTTTATTTATTTGGTGAAGGCTGCACAGAAGTCTGTTGGAGTCAGTCTCCCCACCATCACAGACATTTACACCTCCAGATGCAGGAAAAGAGCCACCTGCATCATGAAAGACCTCACTCACCCAGCACACTCACTCTTTGCCCCACTCCCCTCAGGACGGAGGTTGAGGAGCATCAAATGTAGAACCACTAGACTGAGGAACAGCTTCTACCCTGAGGCTGTTAGACTCATGAATAAATAAAAATAAAATAAAAAATAAACACTGCAAAATATCACATTGTGCTGATGCTGATCTGTTTTCTTGTTGCTGTGTTCATCTGTGACCATCTGCTCATACAAACTCATGTTCGTGCTGCTGTTTATTTCCACTATATTAGGCTTAGTGTATTACTAGTTGATGTTTTTCTTAGTTAATTCTAGATGTTATTACTGTTTTTCTCTTGCATTTGTTGTTGGATGTAACTGGGACCTCGTGTACATAATCTCGTTTTCATCACATGTACCACATGCGGTGCAAATGACAATAAAGACTCTCTGACTCTGACTCTCTGACTCTGATTTTGTGAATTGAAAATAATTCAAGTAAATTCATTCAAAGACAGATTTCTACTGGTTTTATTAAGGAAACTGTAACAGACTTCTGATATAAAAGTTGAACAATAATGCCAAAGAAACACAGGATTAAACAGAATGTTGTATAGGCGAAACAAGTAGTATCTGCTTTTAAAGTTTTTTTTTTCCTTCAACCTTTTTGACCCTCACACTCAGTACAGATATCTCATTCTCTTCTTCTGTTGTCTGTATTTTTTCCAAGCTCTCAGTCCACCTGTTACTCTGAATCAATGAGGACCTATTGTTTGGCAGCTAGGAATCCTCTGCAGGGCCTGCAGCCCACTTTTACTCTCAGAGGCTCTGATCATGTTCAGCATTGTCTGACATTAGAAAACCTGTTTGTGCTACCATTAAAGTAACATCTGAACAGAGAAAAGTCACAAAAAGTTGATCACAGGACATCAAAAACTGTCCTGCTGTCCTCACATGTCTTGTACCAGTCTAACCAAAAACATGCATGTTAGACTGATTGGTAACTCTAAATTGTCTCTAGGTGTGAGTGAGAGAGTGAATGGTTGTTTGTCTCCATGTGTCCCTGTGATGGACTGGAGACCTGTCCAGGGTGTCCCTGCTTCTCGCATAGTGGCTGCTGGAGATGGGCACCTGTGACCCCTGTGACCCAGAAAGGAAGTAGTGAGTTTTAAAAAAGGAGATTCTTTTTTTAAACTATTGACTTACACATGTATAAAACTAGCAAATTATTCCACAAAGTAAAGCTGAATGTTTAGTAAACCAAATTTTAAAAAATTACAATTTTTTTGATAAAATTAAAAAAATTGCACTGCCAAGACACAATTTAAAAGCTCAAATGTAAAGAAAGCCCCATTTAGACAAAGCCAGACCCCAACTTTCAAAGCTTTCACTAAACTGATTATTAATACAATGACATACCAAACCGAATCTGCATCTCATTCAGAAGAAATATTACATAATACGTTAATATTAGTGATGCATTATACTGACTAAACCTCACTGTAAACCAGATTAAGTCACCACCTGAGGCACCATGATTTTAATGGTTTTGAAGTGTTTTTATAGAAAAGATTTCAGAAATTCGATCAACACCCACACAGGTGAACAGCTATCTGACTCATTTTCATTTATTTTTCACTGAGTATTTTAAACTTTTATACTTTGCAAAGATGGCTCTTATTTTCTTGAAGTAGTTTTCTGTGAAAATGTAGTGAAAAGTATGTCTTAATTGTCGTATATTGCGAGAAATGACACCACAGGTATTTACATAACATATAAGGCCATGCAAGTGCAATTAGTGTTGCTTTATTATCTCCTCGTGTGATGTGTGC
The DNA here is from genome assembly GCA_038048925.1 of Garcialebias charrua. Lineage (NCBI taxonomy): Eukaryota > Metazoa > Chordata > Actinopteri > Cyprinodontiformes > Rivulidae > Garcialebias > Garcialebias charrua. The sequence goes on from JBBPBX010016248.1 coordinate 16,787, forward strand.
CAAAAATCGGCAATTCTTTTCAAACAATAAATGACCAGACAAGTGAGTTCAGGATGAAGCCTCATCCTGTAAGCATTTGTTGCTGTAGTGGCTTTGCTCTGCAACTAATGTGCAACCACAGCTTGCACGCACACCACACCACACCACCACCTGTGTAACCTAAACTCATTGCTTTGTTGATTTTAATTATTCAGTGGCCTATTTCTAGGAGAAAGGATTGATTGAGTAACACGAGGTGAGAAAAATAAGTGGAGAAAAATTGGTTTTGGAAAGCTGTTTGAGCCTGTGGCTGAAAAGGTGCTCAATGTCTGATGATGGGTGTGAAGGTTTAAGTGAATAAAAAATAAACTTTGTAGCTGCTTCATGCCTCGGTAACTTCTGTGATCAGGATGGTTTCCCCCATCAGAGGATCGATCAGTCTTTCACTGTGTGGTTCAAAAATTCCATACGTCTTAAAACACTCAAAGTTGATAGTGGAGCTAAAATCACTTTCCCACACAGTTGGAAAACAACATATACATTTTTTTTGACCTTAGAATGCTGTGTAAAACCCCTAAAACCATCATGACTAAAGCTGGATTTATGTGAGCAGTGAAGAAATCTGCCCCAGCTGATTTAGATGCTTGACATTCTGTTGCACATAAACATTTTATGTTCGAGAAACTGCAAAGCAGAACTCCCGAGAAGCCCCACACCCAGGGGTCTCCACTCCCCGACCACAACCAAACATGTTCATTATACAGGTTGAGAAAGTACACACAGTTTTTGACAGACTGCACACAACAAGTGAACGTAGGAAATCTGACCCTATGACTAAAACCTCACTGTAAACCAGATTAAGTCACCACCTGAGGCACCATGACTGGCTGAGTCGTAATCCCTCCAGGCCACTACATCCACCGAGAGCCAGCTGCGTCTCCACACTGTCTCTTCCGTGCACTTTGTGCTATCTCCTTCCACAAGTTCTTCCCTATTTGACAACTTTTTCTTGGAGCTGTTGTAAACATGGTTGTATTTTCTAACAGCTGTTCCTCAGCAGAGCAATTGAAGCATAACGACACCATCACAGTTCACCTGCTTTGATGCATAAAACACAACATAGTTCTGACCAATCACACAATATTTCAACATATCCCAAGGAGAAAGAAATTCTGTCCGGACCTTGTGCAGGGCGAGGAGTCAAAGCTAGTGAAAACAAAATGATCCACATCTTGTGAAGTATATGATGGGGTAGAGGGAGGGCAGCTGACTCGGGACCCGAAAGTCCCAGGTTCGATCCCTAGCCGTTCCCACATGGCGTGGTGTCTCTGAGCAAGACACCTAATCCCCAATTGCTCCCCGGGTGCTTACATAGCTGCCCACTGCTCCACCTGGGTGCAATGGGTTAAAAACACAGAACCAATTTTGCCATTGTATGGGAACATACAATGATGGCAACACATACTGTAGCACTTTATTTATTATAAATTCAGCTTAAAGTGTCCATTGTTTGTAGAAATGTTTATAAAACTGCAGCAGAAAGGTAAATATTAATTATAAAGAAGGTTTTTCATGTTTCTTTCAATAGATTTTAACTTGTTCAAATAAATTCCTAGTAGCTTCTCTAGAATGCATCTCTTGTATTCTTTATTGGCAACATCAGCTATACAATGCTTTTTGTACTGGAAGAGATCAAATTAAATTTCCTAGAAAGCATGTTTATTTAGATGAGATGTTTGTTAATTAGTTTGACTTTAAAAACATCGTAGTAAAAAAGTAAGATTTTTATATATATTTTTAGCGTGGTGATGCAGCTCTTGATGCCACGTCACACTGCATTGATCAGTGTGTACCTACCCTTTGCCGAGGGGCGTTGGTAATTAAAATCAGTACCAGGTCATCATCACCTGGTACTGAGTTGGGGATGCTCAACCATGTTGTATAAAATCAAGCCATACACAAAGAGTCTGAATACAAACTGACCAAAGCTGCAAAGGGTTGGCAGAGAAATAAACTGATCTGGACACCACCAGATCTAATATAAGAGCAACCCCTTGCTCTAAATGTATCAACTATTTGGAAATTAATGATCTAATAACTATTTTGAATAAACTATTGCTTTAAGTTGATAAATGTCTTATCTGGGCAATATTAATTTTGTTTTCTTATTTTTTTATTCTTTAGATAAAACATAGTTTTTCATCATGTAAAACTGAAAGTGCAGTATATTTGTCTGTGTGGTAGTTATTTAGTGTTCAGTTTTTGGATTTTTACATCTGTCTATGTATTTGAATGTTATGTGTACAAATATGAAATCTGGGGCTAGTACTATGATGCAGTTGGTAGAGCTGCCACCTCTCAGTGAGAAGGTTGCTGGTTCAAATCCAGGCCTGGGACCATTCAGAGTGGAGTTTACATTGTTCTGTCCGTGCATGCGTAAGTTTTCTCCTGGTACTCCAGTTTCCTCCCACAGACAAAAAAACAAAAAACATGCATGTTAGGCTGACTGATAACTCTAAATTGTCCCTAGGTGTGAGTGAGAGAGTAAATGGTTGTTTGTCTCATTGGTCTCTATGTGTCCCTGTGATCGACATAGACCTGCCCAGTGTGTCCCCCAATTGGATGTGGGCACCAGTGACCCTGTGACCCGAAAAGGAAGAAGCGGGTAAAGATAATGAATTCTGCCATGGAGTTAAATTCAAAGCAGTCTGCTCCTCAGATAAATAATGTTAAATTAATATTTCTAAATATGAATGTTTCTGTTAACCTATTTTATATATGAATGTGTTGTTCAGTGCCCTGAAACGACTTATATATATACCGGTAAATAAAACTGAATTGAATTGAATGGCTGGATGGATGGATGGATGTGTAATCTGGGATGCATGTTGATGCTTCTCATTCTCAAGCTTCATTCTTATAACATTTTCTGACACTTTTGGCTTTTATTTAAAAACGAAAGAAAAATATATCAACATTGTGGACACAGTTGGCAATGCTAGATTTTATTTCCAGCAATAGGTTCTTGTCAGTCTTCTCACTGTTCATTCAGCTGCAGAGGGCAGAGTCCTGTGAGTGAGGAGCTGGCACTGTGTTATTATTGTTATTTCAACAGAAACCAAATGGAGATAAATGAAATGAGCGAGAGGACACAAATGAAATGTTCATTTTATCAGTTATTTTTAATGTGAATTCAAACATTACATTTGACAGTCTGACGCAGCAACACAGTTCATTCTCACAGCAGACTTTATTGATTAACTGAGAGCAAATGCTGGATAAAAAATAAAGTGATTTCAATTTCAATTACATCCCCCCTTTCTCTTTTCCACACAGTGGGATCCCTGGAAAGAAATGTGGCACAATCATCCTGAGTGCAGAAGAACTCAGCAACTGTCGAGTGAGTAAACTGTAATCTTTTTTAAATGCGCTTAAAAACAAACATCTGGTAGCAAAGTTAGAAGAAAATACTTTTTTCACGACGACTGATTGAAGACCAAGATGGGTGGGTATGTGTGGGAGGGTATTATTATTATTTTTGGTCCACTTTGTGGAAAACAGTTCATTATTCAAACTGGAAAAGTCACACGTTGGTTCCACAGATACAATCCTAATGTCATTTGTGTTTTTTAAACAGGCTAGTTGTCGGTTTATGCAAAAATGTTTGCATCCAATTTTGATGGTATATTTTATTTAAAGAGAAATAGTATAATACCAGAGGGAATATTGGAAATTCACGTTTTATTTGAGCAATATTGTTTGAAATAATTTGTCCATATTGGACATTTCTAAAGAAAATGAAGACATTTTATGAACAATACACTTTATTTTCCACACTAAACAGAATTTCTTCAAATATTACTGAGATCGAATTACAAATGTGAAAATGTACTGAGAAAATATATCCTGCTTTTTTTTTTTCTTCCAGTCAACATATTTCTGTAGGTAACTTTGTGTTTATGAGCTGTAAAACACAGTGATATACAAATGTAGGCATACATTTTTAGTACAGGTTTTTGTAGAGGAATATGAAAATACTCTTTAAAATCTGCACTACAAAATAAAAATAAACTGGATCTTTTTGTGTCTGATATGCCTACATGGACACATAAATTAGACAGTTTTATGACTCCCACATTCTTCATAGTTTTTCTGTCCGCTGTGCTTTATTGGAAAGTAAAAAAACTTTAAAGCATGTGCACAACTGAGCAAAAAGATGTTTTGCAACAGAGGTTTTACTCAAAACAAGATTTTATGTGGAAAGGACACAATGATATTTTTTTTTAAAAATCTGGTTTTCACCGAATCAGTCTTCATTGAGCTCATTAACAGCCATCTCAGTGAAAACACAACGTGGAAACATCCTCCGTCTTACGTGAGGTGTAAATCAGCAATTCAATGGTTTTATTTTGAAATCACTGTATGTTTCTCGTTTACATGAAAATCCAAATGATATGTGAAAAGAGGAAAGATTAGACAACAGCTGGCTTATTCAAATATTGCAGCAGTAATCTGTGAGAAGTTATTTAAAAAATAATAATTTTAGGCTTAAAACTTCACTTGTTTGCTTAGCCACAATTCCTGTAAATGGAAACAAAATACATTTTTATGAGATCATAGATCAAAATGATTTAGGAGTGAGCTGCCTCAGTCTGGTCATTTTGGTTGGACACTGAACTGCTGGAATTGCAGAGGAAAACGTTTGAGGTCATCTTAAAAACTCTTGTATGAGTGAAAATTAATCTGAACAGGGATTGTAATGGTTCAAAGCTTTTCATCCATTATCTTTACCTGCTTCTTCCTTATTGGGTCATGGCGGTCACTGGTGCCCATATCCAGCCATTACTGTGTGTGAGACGGGGTACACCCTGGACAGGCCGTAAGTCCATCCCAGGGCTAAATAGTTGTTTTTTTATTTTATTTTTTATTAAACATACTTGTTTGATACTTTCAAAATAATTGTCATTTTTTAGTTAACATAATGTAAATTAATGTAAGGTATATAATGTATAGCTAGGGGTGTAATGGTACGCTAAAATCGCATTTCGGTTCTGATGAATTTCGAAGAGGGCTCGGTTCGGTTAATGTTTGGTACAAAAAAAAAAGACAAAATAAAGACTTAAAAAACATTTATTTGGGAAATGTGCCAAGTAAACAATATGTTTGTATAAAAATAATTAAAAGTGACCCATTTGGACGATATATTAAATAAACAGCACTCTTTACAATAAACAAACTATACTATCAATAATAAAAATCTTAATAAATACAATAATAGGCAGAATCAGAACAATAAGCAGCAACAGACTGTTTACAATCTAACTAATCAAGTTTTAAGTTTTTGTCCATAAAGACCAACGTGTCCACATTTTCTGCCAAAAGCACATATCTAGTTGCTGCAACATTATCTGCAGTGGTGGAGAAAACCGCTCACTAAAAACAGGTAGCGGCAGTGTGGCTGTATTTGGCCTCATTACTCACAACCTCTTATTGGACCTGCTCCCACCTGTCCCTGGAAAAGTTCAGAGTTCAGTCATCACAGACTTCTTAGCTGCAAGTGATCTCTGGTGGATTTCCCTGAACAGGAAGACTCAGATGCTACCTCTGTCCCAGACTGGAACTAAAGCAGAGGTTAAAAAAAATGAGTTCATAAGATTATAACTTTAAATTTAAAAAAGTTAATTAGATAATAATGATAAAAGAACAATACCTCTTCTTGAATGGTTGTTATGAGGCGGTTGAATCTCTCGGTCATCATCATCATCATCATCATCTGGACTTTAGGCTGCTCCAGGGCTTGTTGACAATATCAGTTTTAGCTTTTTCATAATGTGCTGAACTTTTTGACTGAAGTGTTGACATGATGGATGTCGTAGCGAGGCTGAATAATTTTAAAGCCGGCGCATCAACAGCATTCAGACGTAGATCCAGATCTTTAAAAACTCCTACAGCTTGTGTTATTGCTTTGGACTAATCTCAATTACCTGATGAAGGTTGTTTAAATGCTGCTGTTAGCGGTGTTTGCAACAAGCAGCTTTTCTTGCTTGTAGAAGAGACGTTCACGTTCGGATGATGTCGTTTCAAGCTTGTTGGTCAGACGTGTTGCCTGCTACAGATCCAATCTCAGTGAAACATTGACACACAGCTTTGGATTTGTTCACGTCTTTTAACAAGAAAGCCATACTGTTCCCAAACAGGAGACCACAACCACAGACATAAATATGTTTACGTTTAAATTGTTTATGTTTAAGACTGCAACAAGATGCTAGGTTGCTAATGCTACGTGCTACAAGATAATAGCACCGTGCTGAAACTCACTTAGGAATTTTTGTTCCGCGGCGGATAATCTCTCGTTAATAAAATTTAATGAGTGAAAAAAATAACCAAAACAGTATGCACGTGGACCGAACCGAATGTGCGGTGCCAAAACAGTTTGGTACACCCACGTGTTCATTACACCACTATATATAGCACTACAGAGTTTTCTACAATCACTTTTATTTCAGATTATTAATTTGGTTTATCTGGTTGAACTAGTTTCAAAACAATTAAATTCCAAATACATGTTTAATTAACTTTTAATTCATGTCGTGACCTTGTGGGTTTATGTGCATTTTACTGGTTGAGTTATTTGTTTGTTGTTTTCCACTTCATCCATCCATCCATTTTCTTCCGCTTATCCGGGGTCGGGTCGCGGGGGTAGCAGCCTAAGTAGGGAGGCCCAGACTTCCCTCTCCCCAGCCACTTGGAGCAGCTCCTCTGGGGGAATCCCAAGGCGTTCCCAGGCCAGCCGAGAAACATAGTCCCTCCAGCGTGTCCTGGGTCTTCCTCTGGGTCTCCTCCCGGTGGGACATGCCCGGAACACCTCACCAGGGAGGCGTCCAGGAGGCATCCTAACCAGATGCCCGAGCCACCTCAACTGGCTCCTCTCGATGTGGAGAAGCAGCGGCTCTACTCCGAGTCCCTCCCGGATGACTGAGCTTCTCACCCTATCTCTAAGGGAGAGTCCAGACACCCTGCGGAGAAAACTCATTTCAGCCGCTTGTATCCGAGATCTCGTTCTTTCGGTCATAACCCAGAGCTCATGACCATAGATGAGGGTGGGAACGTAGATCGATCGGTAAATTGAGAGCTTTGCCTTTTGACTCAGCTCTCTCTTCACCACGACAGACCGGTACAGCGCCCGCTTCACTGCGGACCGCTGCACCTATCCGCCTATCGATCTCACGCTCCAGTTTTCCCTCATTCGTGAACAAGACCCCGAGATACTTAAACTCCTCCACTTGGGGCAGGACCTCCTCCCCGACCCGGAGAAGGCATGCTACCCTTTTCCGGCTCAAGACCATGGCCTCGGATTTGGAGGAACTGATCCTCATCCCGGCCGCATCACACTCAGCTGCAAACCGCTCCAGCGAAAGCTGTAAATCACGAACTGATGAAGCCAATAGGACCACATCATCTGCAAAAAACAGAGAAGCGATTCTAAGGCCACCAAAACGGATCCTCTCAACACCTTGGCTGCGCCTAGAAATTCTGTCCATAAAAGTTATGAACAGAATCGGTGACAAAGGGCAACCTTGGCGGAGTCCAACTCTCACCGGAAACGAGCCTGACTTACTGCCAGCAATGCGGACCAAGCTCTGACACCGGTCGTACAGGGACCTAACAGCCCATATCAAAGGGCCTGGTACCCCATACTCCCGGAGTACCCCCCACAGAACCCCCCGAGGGACGCGGTCGAATGCCTTCTCCAAGTCCACAAAGCACATGTAAACTGGTTGGGCAAACTCCCACGCACCCTCCAGGACCCTGCTGAGGGTGTAGAGCTGGTCCAGTGTTCCACGACCAGGACGAAAACCACACTGCTCCTCCTGAATCCGAGGTTCGACTATCCGACGGACCCTCCTCTCCAGAACCCCTGAATAGACCTTACCAGGGAGGCTTAAGAGTGTGATCCCCTATAGTTGGAACACACCCTACGGTCCCCCTTTTTGAATAGGGGAACCACCACCCCAGTCTGCCAATCCAAGGGAACTGCCCCCGATGTCCACGCGATATTGCAGAGTCGCGTAAGCCAACACAACCCCACAACATCCAGAGCCCTAAGGAACTCAGGACGAATCTCATCCACCCCCGGAGCCCTGCCACCACAGAGCTTTTTAACCACCTCGGCGACCTCAGCACCAGAGATCGGAGAACCCGACCCAAAATCCCCAGGCTCCGCTTCCTCAGTGGAAGACGTGCCAGTAGGATTGAGGAGGTCTTCGAAGTATTCCGCCCACCGACTCACAACATCCCGAGTTGAGGTCAACAGCACGCCACCCCCACCATAAATGGTGTTGGTCGCGTACCGCTTTCCCCCCCTGAGACGCCGGATGGTGGACCAGAATCGCCTCGAAGCCGTACGGAAGTCATTCTCCATGGCCTCTCCGAACTCCTCCCACGCCCGAGTTTTTGCCTCAGCAACCACCCGAGCCGCATGCCGCTTGGACTGCCGGTACCTATCAGCTGCTTCCGGGGTCCCACAAGCCAAAAAGGCCCAATAGGACTCCTTCTTCAGCCTGACAGCATCCCTCACCGCCGGTGTCCACCACCGGGTTCGAGGGTTGCCACCACGACAGGCACCAACAACCTTGCGGCCACAACTCCGATAAGCTGCCTCGACAATAGAGGCGCGGAACACGGCCCACTCGGACTCAATGTCCCCCGCCTCCCTCGGAACGTGTTCAAAGCTCTCCCGGAGGTGGGAGTTAAAGCTCCGTCTTACGGGAGACTCTGCCAGACGTTCCCAGCAGACCCTCACAATACGTTTGGGCCTGCCAGGTCTGACCGGCATCCTCCCCCACCATCGGAGCCAACTCACCACCAGGTAGTGGTCAGTTGACAGCTCCGCCCCTCTCTTCACCCGAGTGTCCAAGACATGCGGCCGCAGATCAGATGAGACGACAACAAAGTCGATCATCGAACTGCGACCTAGGGTGTCCTGGTGCCAAGAGCACATATGGACACCCTTATGCCTGAACATGGTGTTCGTTATGGACAATCCATGACGAGCACAGAAGTCCAACAACAGAACACCACTCGGGTTCAGATCAGGGGGGCCGTTCCTCCCAACCACACCCCTCCAGGTCTCACTGTCATTGCCCACGTGAGCGTTGAAGTCCCCCAGCAGAACAAGGGAGTCCCCAGGAGGCGCACTCTCCAATACCCCCTCCAAGGACTCCAAAAAGGGTGGGTAGTCTGAGCTGCCGTTTGGCGCATAGGCACAAACAACAGTCAGAGCCCGTCCCCCCACACGTAGGCGAAGGGAGGCTACCCTCTCGTTCACCGGGGTGAACCCCAACGTACAGGCACCAAGATGGGGGGCAACAAGTATGCCCACTCCTGCTCGGCGCCTCTCACCAGGGGCAACTCCAGAGTGGAAGAGTGTCCAACCCCTCTCAAGGAAACTGGTTCCAGAGCCAGAGCCATGCGTTGAGGTGAGTCCGACTATTTCTAGCCGGAACCTCTCAACCTCACACACTAGCTCAGGCTCCTTCCCCACCAGAGAGGTGACATTCCATGTCCCAATGGCCAGCTTCTGTAGCCGAGGATCAGACCGCCAGGGTCCCCGTCCTCGGCCACCACCCATTCCACAATGCACCCGACCCCTTTGGCCCCTCCCACAGGTGGTGAGCCCATGGGAAGGGGGACCCACGTCTCCTCTTCGGGCTGTGCCCGGCCGAGCTCCATGGGTAAAAGCCCGGCCACCAGGCGCTCGCCAACGTGCCCCTCCTCCGGGCCTGGCTCCAGAGTGGGGCCCCGGTGACCCGCGTCCGGGCGAGGGAACATTGTTTCCAGTGATTTGACTCATCATAAGGGGTCTTTGGGCTGCACTTTGTCTGGTCCCTCACCTAGGACCTGTCTGCCTTGGGTGACCCTACTAGGGGCATGAAGCCCCTGACAGCATAGCTCCTAGGATCATTGGGACACCCCTCCACCACGGTAAGGTGGCAGCCCACTTGTGCTTGAATAAATATGAAGCAGTTTGCTTTGTTTCCTCTCTGTGTTGTTTGGTTCCCTTGGTTCTTCAGAATCTTTCACATCTGCCCCACATCTTCTAATCAGACAAGCTGTTCCTACTCAGTAATCCTCCCTTCCTGTACCAATACGCTCACCTAATTTTCACTCGTCTCTTCCTACTATTTGTTTTTGGGTTCCACCTTCCAGTTTTCTGTGTTTCCCCTTGCAGCCTCGTTTAGCTTCCCGTTCTCACTACTTTCACAGAGTAAGTTGTTCAAGTATTACTTACTCCCCAGTCCCTTAAGTCTATATCGACAAATTTTATGTTAACCAATACTGTACAGAGAAAAAAAATCAAGAAAGCAGATATAAACATTAAACCGGTCGCTATTGTTTTCTGGGGCTTTTGATCTGCTCAGAGATGGGATTATGATGAAATTATGACCCGGTTCTGACTGGATTAAACTGGGCCAGCAACTCTAAAAAGAGTCTTCCAGGGGTTCAATATTTGTCAAGGAATAGAGTTTATTTTGCTTGCCACATCATGTAGAAAGGCTTTTGAAGCACTGTCTCATATTTCCTTACTCGTCAATCTACGCAAGCTCCGTTGAGATCACACTTAGTCACGTCCCCTCATACACGTGACAGGTTGAGCTCCCCTTTAGCGAAGGAGGAGTTAAGGCCCATATAAATTTGTAATGACATGGGACATCAGCCCCTCCGGCTCCTGATCACGTCATAGAGTGGAGAGGCCAGCGATGTAAACTGTAACTTTTTCCTGCCTTGATTTTAATACAATTGGTAAAACTGAATTCATGTTTCCTTGATTTATTGTTAGTGTGAGTTACCGCTTCTGAGGGAGATTTGAGCTTGGGGGAAGCGACGTGGGGCTGGAGGCGGGTCTTGGGTCTGAGAGGGGGCCTCTGGGTAACCAGAGGGCCGCGGCCAGCCCCCCTCGTTATAACAGCTTAGTGACGTGACCCGTCTCTGAGCAAATCAAAAATACCAGGCCCAGTCTAGATAAAATATCTAACACTTAATGATTACAGCTGCAGGTGTTGCTCCCCACTGGCTGAAATAGATGTAACACAACCAGAACCACACAATAAAAAGGTGGAGTTAAATTCATTTGCCTAAGGCCCTGTACACAAGTAGCCTGGGGCCTCATGTACAAAGACTTGCGTGGATTTCCTACTGAAAAGTGACGTACGGTCAAATCCAGAAAAGTGTGTACGCACAAAAAAATCCAGATGTATCAAACTGTGCGTACACCGGAATCCACGCACATTCCTTTTGTACATCACAATTAACGTGGAACTGAGCGCACGTGAGACACCTCCCCTGACACGCCTTCATTTACATATGTTAAACAGATGCAAATTACTTCCTGCATGTGTGAAGGACATGTTTGTTTGATCCCTGCGCGATCAGAAATGATTTCTAGATTCAGGAAAATAATGAATTTAATATAATATGAGTGAGGAAAATAATCCTAAGTAAGAATAGTAATAAAATGTGTTCATCACGCAAAGAACGAGTGATTGTGTGTCGGTATTAGTGTGTGCGCCCACCCTGCTTTGGTGCGCAACGGCTCATCCATTCATTCTGAGTGAAAATATTAACTTTGCGCACGAGTTTATTACCATAATTACTGTAAACACAGAGGAACTTAGATGTTTGGTAGAACATAGATCTTTGTTTATTTAATAGATGATATGAAGAAACGGGTCTGTGCGTCTCAGTGGAGAGTTTTCATGACATGACGTGATGTTGGAGTCTCCAAACGCTGCGCGCGCCGCAGCCTTGTGCGCAGTCTGTTTGTCTGTGAAGCTTTTACTCTCCTACAAGTTATATATGGTGTACTTTCACGTGTCATTTTGGAGAAATCTACAATAAACGCAGATTATGAATCACCTCCAGCTGCCGCACCGGTGAGGGTGCGCGCGCGCTCCAAAGCGCGACCACTCAGCCTTTGGAATCATATAGATGAGACCATTCTATTGGACATGAATCGGCTTTGTGTGGACTGGACTGGCACAGTCCAGATCGACCTGCCAGCTCCCTCAACAAAGCTCCTGTGGAACAGTTTGATCGCTGCTGCTTCTCATGTGCACGCGTGATGCACCTGTGTTGCTCCAGAGCGCAGCAGTGCCAAACTGAAAAATGATTGTTTCTGAGAACGGCTGATAAGCCATATCCTAGATCAGAAAATCATATCTGTTTATAAATAAATGCTCTGCGTGTTACACTCTTTATTATATCCTCCAGTAAGGCTGAATGAATCCGTTCCTGTTAAATTTATTTTTGGCACAACTTTGCGCGTCCTTTATTTACTGCGTCATGTGGATGTAATACTTGTTAATCGTGTGTTTGGTGGGAATATTAATCATTTTCACATCATGAACAGTTAATAATAATAATAATAATAATAATAATAATAATAATAATAATGAATTCAATTTATAACGCACTTTTCATTAATGGAAATCTCAAAGTGCTACAAGGTGCAACAGAATTAAATGTCAATAAAACAAATAATAAAACAATTAAAATCAACAACAGTATCAGCTATGATCAAAAGTAGAATCATGAGGAGGTAGTGTAAGCTCGGTTGAAAAGAAAGGTCTTCAAGCCGCTCTTAAAGTCAACCACAGACTGTGGGGCTTCAGTTTCTCTGAATCACCTGTAAGTGTCGCCAAAGGAACAAGAACCACAGAAACGTGCGTACGCCTGCTCTGGAGCTGGCGTGGAAATGTACCTGGATGCGCACATATTCACGTTCAGTTCAGTTTTGATACATACGGGGTTTTGCGTGGATAGTGACGTAAGCAAGGTTTTTGTGCGCACGCACGGTTGATACATGAGGCCCCTGGTGTTTGAAAAACAAATATTTGCACTAAAAAAAAATCTCTGTCCATACATGTTTGGATATTTAAAATGTTCGTCTACATGTGCCGTTTATTTCACTAAAGAGCGTTGTAAAGAGTATGCCCAACCCATAGGTGGCAGTGTAGTGGCAGTGTAGTGCAGTCACAACCCTTCTCAGCCGCGACTTCCTGTTATTTATTTATTTATTTCCTTTCATTTGTGTGGACAGACTGCAAGGTTGAACTACTAAAATACCGTGTTGGAGTACAAAGTTAATAAAACGCAGGAAAATGTCGACTGGGAATCATGTCAGAGCAGGTATGTTGACTTTTTAGCGCTTTTTTCTCAGAGCATGTGACGTCAGCTCCAGCTGGAGCATAAACCTCCGGTTCTGAAAGTCCACACGCAGACGCGAACGCGGAGAATTCTCAAATCTCCACTTTGGTCGGAGTTTTGTTATTATTTGTTTATAGTTACATCAACCGGAGTTCACGTGTGGATGAAAGGCCAAACCGCATGATAAACTGTTCAGTTTTACTGATAAACGGCTACGTGTGTTCAGGGCCTAAACTCCAAAATGAACAATTGGGGGAAGCTGCAAAAAGAGGTGAGCAGGAGTCTGTCTCATCTAGGTAGGCTGCACACCTGTTGGGTGGTTGCCATGATTGCAGGTGAGTTTCCTACCTCAGAAAAACAAACCAGAGATCCGTTAACAGCAAGCCTATCAGTTTATCACTCTACTCATCAATACTATACTTTTTTAACCCAATGTGTCTGTCAGTCAACATTAAAACAGCTCTCAGATCTAGAGCAGCTGTTTGTCACTTGGTGCAGTGACTGTTGTGTAATAAAACAGAAAAGGAACTTGATGGGGGTTACTCCTGAACAACTTTGTTTTCATATCAGGCTCCTCTCTTGTGGAACCAACTTCCAGTTTCTGTCTGTAGGTCTGACACATTGTCCAGTTTTAAAATGCTTAAGACTTTCCTTTTGTGATAAATCCTATAGTTAGGGTTGTTTTGTTATGCTGCTATAGGCTTAGACTACAGGAGGACACACTGATGTCATTCCTTTAAACAAATTGTTACAATCGAGGCTTAATTTGTAAATCGATCGATGCCAGAATGCAAATGGGGGGAGGGGGGTGCTGGGATATGCGCATGCTCATTAGAGAAGAGTTGTTTGATGACATAAAATACATTTTGTTCGCAAATCATATAGTCCTAACATTTATTAAACATTAATTCTGGTTTTACAACAAAACAAAAAAAAAAACCATCAAGATTGTGCTTTGACAAACTAAAACAGTAAACAATTTTGTCAAAGCGAAAGCGGAAAAGAGGGGCAGGTATCATGCTTGCTTTGAGTTTATACTCTTTGTTGCATGCGTTCTGTGGGTGACAACGAGTCCAGAGCATCATAAAAACAGCAGCGGAGGTGTCGGAGTTATTTATGTCTCGCCTCAGCAGCAGAGGGGAGCGACACAGTTCAACCATGGCTTCCAAAACAACAAGGCAGTCATATTTATTCATAACTTTATTATTAGTAAGCCTGAGGGTTGCTGGATCCAAGCAAACAGTTACCAGAATGCACCCTGACAAAATGAGAGTTTCCAGATCTTGTTCAGACTGCATCCAGTTCAAATTAAGTACTGGTAACAACTGAATGATTTTCATTTTGATACTATTTCTATCTTAACATGGGATTCTCGGCCTGCCATTGTGTATCTGTTCCTCCTTTCTGTTCCATTCAAACCCAGCCGGTCGAAGCAGATGGCCGCTTGTCCTGAGCCTGGTTCAGCTCAATGTTTCTTCCTCATGAGGGAGTTTTTCCTTTCCACTGTCGCCTTCATGTTTGCTCAAGATGAGAGTAAATCAGTCTGCTCCCCAGATAAATAATGTTATTAACTTACTTTTTATGTACCAAATATGAATGGCTCTGTTAACATATTATTTTTACATATGAATATTTCTGTTCAATGTCCTGATATGACTTCTGTTGTGACTTGGCGCTATTTAAATAAAATAAACTGAATTGAATTGATGTTGCTTTGCTTGCTAATCTGAGCTCTTGCAACATGTAGATGAAAAGAATGCAACAGAGAAAACGGCACAAAAACAGAAGACAGACAGGAAGAGCCCTTTAAAACTGAGACCACAGAGAAGTGATGAGAGAGAAAGAAACATCTTATGCTCATGTGTAAATCAAAATTAATCAGAAGACTAACATTTTTATTCCAACGATTACAATTAAAAAAATACTGGTTTGCTGATGGTGTGAAGCCAAGCGCTCAGTAATTGCAAAGCAGAACCTGCTGACCTTTTTCCCTGCTGCAGGTTGGGGTTAATTGTGTGCTCTGTGGTTACGGTGCGGTAAAATACATGAATTTGTGTGTCTGTATCATACTCAGGCAGTTACAAGTAGATGATCAAACACACACATAAATATGCACCATCCATTCAGTTTATGCTACTTTTTCCCTGCATTAAATTTGACCTACAATGATTTTCTTCAAAAGAAAGGTGATTATTATCCAGTAAAGCAATCATCACAGTTTTCATGTGGTAAATCAGGCACACCGACTCCCTTAGCTTCAAGCACAAATATGTTGTTTGGCTGTAAAGATGAAATATTTATTTGTGTTCAATGTGTCGTCTGTAATAGGAAGGTTTAGTGCCACTTGAGTTCATTCCAGGTAGCAGCAGCCAGGGTGGTTGATGTTTGGAGTGAAAGATATATGAGTCAGTATTAAACTGACACACTTTACCTTAATTACTTATTCAGATTGAATAGTATTTCACGGATTATTTTCTTTTTCAGGTTTACCCAATATTTCTGTGATCATTTATGATGGATGGTGAAACATAGACTCATAAAGTGACAATGGAAACGTTGATTTAGTCGGTATGCCAGAGACACTACCTTTTATTTAAATCAACTAAAATTAACACCATTACACTTGATTGACTGATCTCACTTTCTTGCAATTTAACACGTCAGCAAATTTGATTGTAAACAACAGACATAAGTACAGGATGACAATAATACTTTTTATCTGTAGGTTCTTTAACTTAAAAATGTAGTTACCAGCTTAAAATGATATGGGAAAGGAGGAAATAGGAGAAGAGGAAGAAATAGTTTAAAGGAAATTAATTGTCATGAGTATGTTACCAGAAATGACACTTACCATCAGACTTCTGCTGAATCCCAGGTACGTTTGTAAACAGCTGACTCATTACCTTTGAGACGACAGCCTGGTAAGAGAAGACACCAGCCTTTCAGACGCACAGAGTCCTTGCAGGTCCGGTTCGCCCGAACTAGTTCGTTTACTTTCAACATCTCCTGGGTCCGCGTAGATCATCAGAAATAGTGTCAGCTCTTGGTTGACTTCAAGACTAGATGTTCCTCGAAGGAAAGTTCATGAAGAACTTTGAGCTTTTTTTCTGTTGAATACTGTATATGGAGGCATCCATAAATTCTTGGCTGATGAACCAGTCTTTGACTTAATGACTCAGTTTATCTAGCCATGAGAGAAAGGACATCTGTCCGTTCAAATTCCTTCAAACTCTGAAGCTCTTCCAACTCTTCCAACTCTTCCAACTCTGAAGTGTTCCGGAAGCAACAAACTTTTTCTAAAGTGTTGAGATTAGAAACACAGTTTTCTGATTGGTTGTGGGCCAAGCAAGGAGAGTGAAAACGTGAGGCGAAGACTTCGAGGTCAACTGAAAGTCTGTTTTAAAAACAGAGAGAAACGTTTTGGGAGGACAGGAGACCGTGTCTAGAACTTTCATCTACGACTTGATTCACTGTCTCAAACAATTTAAACCAAGACTGGAAGATCATTCTGACATATAATTCAACTTTGACATAGTTCTTCTGAATAGACAGAGAATATACCAGCATATTAATGATCATTCACAAATTAAGAATATACTGCTCATATGAAATAAACACAGGGGATACTTCAGAATACATTTGTATTAGAAGACAATTAAAAGAGTAGTAATAGTGTCTTTGTGAGAGACTATGTTCTCAAACTCAAAATAAATGTAATAAAATTTTGTCCACTTGTCTCTTTCAGAGCCTCAAGAAAAGTGTAACACTACAAGTTTAAGAGAGATGTGAAAAGGTGTAAATCCAGGTCAGAGATGAGGGTCTATATCAGTCTATATCACTACAGGAGCATAGCAGCAAGAAAATGCAAATACATCCTTTAAAGTACCATCCATCCATCATCTTTACTCGCTTCTTCCTTTTTGTGTCATGGGGGGGGTCACTGATGTTCATCTCCAGCAGTCACTGTGCGAGAGGTGGGGGACACCCTGGACAGGTCCCTAGTCCATCACAGGGACAGATAATGAGACAAACTTTCATTCTCTCACTCTCACCTAGGGACAGCTTAGAGTTACCAATCAACCTATTGTGCATGTTTTTGGTCTGTGGAAGGAAACCAGAGTACCTGGAGAAAACCCACACATGCACGGAGAGAACATGCAAACTCCACCCAGAAAAGCCCCCAATTCAATCCACCAACCTTCTCTCTGAGAGGCGGCAGCTCTACCAACTGCGCCACCGTGCCGCGCCCCACTTTAAAGTCCCAAGGTCTGAAATTTAGAAAAAAGACACAAAGCTTACAATCTGTGCTGAATCATGCACAAAATAAAAAGCACTTTCAAAATATTTTAGAACATTTAACACCAGCACTCACTGAAGGGTGTCATATTGCCCACCAGGTTGCAAAACAAAGTTTGAAATAAAATACCCAACACAATCTGTTTGTACTTGGAGTGTGTACTCAAGATGACTATCTCACCAGTTTTTCCAGTATTATTTATTTATATTCCTATACTTTTGTTTGTTTGTTGGCTGAGTTTAATATTTTGGAAATCAGGTTGATCTGTTCTAGGTATTTTTTCCAGTGACTTTTCAAGAGTTTCATTAAATTGTGCCTAACCATTGGTGCCAATGATAGCAAAATGGCTTAGTGGTTAGCACTGCTGGCTCAAAGCAAATAGGTCCTGGGTTCAATCCCAGGGTTGGATCTGGGGTCTTTCAGAGTGGAATCTGTATATTCTCCTCGTGTTTGCATAGGTTTTCTCCAGTTTTTGCCCACAGACCAAAAGCATGCATATTAGACTGTTTTCAGGCCCAGGTCTCCCTTTCAAAGAGATCTGTGATTTCAATGGGATTTGCCTGGTTAAATAAAGATTAATAGATAACTGAAAAGTCAACAGTTAATCCAAAAGTTTAAAACAAAGATATTGTAGAATTTGAAACCAATTCAGCTACATGTTGGGGAGGATACTCACCATGTTCCAGCCTGATGATTAAAATTAATAGTTTTGTTCATTTTGCATTTGTCTATTGCCATTAGCTGTCACAGCATTTTGAACTGGGTTGACTCCAAACAATAATCAACTTATTAATGGCTAGTTCTAACATTTAAAATTTTGTTCAGTGGTTAAGTGGATGGATGGATGGATGGTTGGGTGGATGGATGAATGGATGGATGCTTATAAAACAAAA
>JBBPBX010016249.1:0-48405 GCA_038048925.1 Garcialebias charrua
GCATCACTGGACTGCAACACGTGGGCCCAGCTGACACTTTGTGCAGCCAGTACTGTCTGACCAGTGTCCTCTCCCAGCAGATCACTGGCTTCACTGGAAACAGGATTGTGAAGAGAAGACTGAAGTTTGAGCAATAGTCAAATGTGAAATACTCAATTTCAGTGACAACTTATTAAAATTTGTATTCAAATTAGGGCTGGTTGTGATTTTAAAAATCAAGTTATTTGCAGGCTTTATAATTAATAAATCTCAATTAATCACATTTTTATCAAAATATGATCAATTGAAATTTATTAATTACAAAGTCGGTAAATAGCAATATTCAACAAAAAAGACTTTCAATTCTACTAAGATACGGTTGAATCCGTTAAAGGGGACCACACATGCAAAATTCACTTTTTAATGTTTTTTTACTAAACTTTGGGTATTTACTTCATAAAAAAACAGTCCTTGTGCCAAAAAAATGCACCCAGTGGTTTATTTACTCTAAGTAGATTTATTTATTTTTGATAAATACACCAGGATTCACACTTCCTGCATTTATTGACGTCACAAGCCGCCAGCCAATCAGATCAAACCTGAGTCCAGCCCCTCACCTAGCAACCCCTGGTTAGGCTCAACCCACTTCTGTATTAAACACATGACTGTTGTTTTTCATGATTTCATCTCATCTTTTGTTTATATGTTCTTAATTTCATGTGTACAGCACTTTGTTGCAGCTGTGTTTTTTTAAATGGCTTTATAAATAAAGTATAATTGTTATTTTTATGTTTTAGTTCAATTTTTAGTGTATTTGCGATCGCTGCCAACGCGCAGCCGGCAAAAATTAAACGAGCGGACCACAGGCGGAAGGACCGGGTTCGACGGGACCCTCTTCCGGCGCGATGGAGCGGAGCTTCAACTGTACAGCCTTGCAGCAGCCTCGCAGCAGGCTCGCAGCAAGAGGACCTTCTCCTTACAGATTAATTTACGGGAGACACTTGGTGAACTTTGTGTTGTCTTCACTGGAACAGCGATAACTCCCAAAATCTCATCGCGTGCAACGAGCGGAGCTGGCGAAAACCGGAAGAGGAACAAGCTAACATTAGCTTCGGATTCGGGTGGTCTAATGCTAAAAGGAGCAGCAAACTGCGGCGCGCTCAGACGGGTTTCGGTAAGTTATCTTAAGCTAACACTAACAGTAAGTCAAATGAGTAATAAAAAAAGAGCTAATTTTAAAACAACAACACATTACAGATACACTGAAAAAACTGTGAATAGAGGTTACTTAAAAAACCTTAGGTAACAAAGTGACAATTAATATTATTAAGTAGATTTTAATTTCAAAAAGTTTATGTAAAATAAAGAGAAAATGGTAATTAAATTTAATTAAAAAAACTAAGTAGATTTTAATTACATTAAACTGTACATTTAATTAAATTTAATTAAAAAAACTAAGTAGATTTTAATTACATTAAACTGTACATTTATGTAGGATTTAGGAACAAAATCTCAAATTTATGGTTAAAATGACTAATTTTTAATGCAAAATTTAATTTAAATTAAATTAATATATAAGGAATATTACTTTGAATTTACTATTAATTTAGGGAAAAATGACTAAAATTAAATATTCATTACAAAGAAATTATTTTTTTGTGTGTTTTTTAAGTGGAACTCAATTTGTAATCATTAAATTTTCCAAACAACCTACATTAATAATCATTGAATAATAAGATAAATTTGCATTATTTAACCTCTTCTCTTGATTAAAATTCATTTGTTTAACAAAGAAAACAATAAGTGGAAAATAAAACAATTACAATTTTTTTCTGCTAAATTTCACTTGTACAGTACATATAATATTCTTCTAATTTTCTAAATACTTTAAAGTGTTTTTACTGGGTTGCACAAATTATCACACATAGATAACAACATAAACATTTATTTCTTGAACATCATTTTGGTTCTTTCAAAGTGGCAAAATATAGCAACTAAAGTGGCTTTGTTTACATGTCATTAAAAAAGTTACTTCAAACAAATGCTA
Source organism: Garcialebias charrua (assembly GCA_038048925.1). Classification (NCBI taxonomy): domain Eukaryota; kingdom Metazoa; phylum Chordata; class Actinopteri; order Cyprinodontiformes; family Rivulidae; genus Garcialebias; species Garcialebias charrua. The sequence goes on from JBBPBX010016249.1 coordinate 2,027, forward strand.
AATCAATTTTGTGAAGAAGAAATGAGATGCTAAAATACACAATTAATTACTAATTTCACCATTAACAGCCAGAGTATTTTTACTGTTTCTCTTATTTGTGTTACTTCTTAATGACTGACTAACAAAAAATGTAGTTTTTCTTATCTGAATAACTCAATATAAATGCTGAACAAATATTTACCACTTGTGTACATTGTGTATTAACAACAAAAATCAACCTTTTTGAAATGTCTGAGAAAAACTGCAAACATCTAAGTGAAATAAACATTTCCACAGCTGCAGGAGTTGATTGTCCAAAATATTTTACACTTTGTTTGGAAACAGATCCTGGATACAAGTGGCTGAAAGGGGCTTCCTTCATGGGGGGGGGGCACTCAGTCTTAGAGATTGGGTAAGGAGCTCCATCATCCAGGGGGAGCTTGGTGTAAAGCCGCTGTTCCGCAGTATCAAAAGAGTCAGTTGAGGAGTTTCATCTGATCTGGACACCACCCTTTGGAGGTTTTCTGGGTACGTCTGTCTGGTGACAAAAGACAGACAGGTGAGTCAGGAGAGGCAGCTGAATTATATAAAAAGAAATAAAAAAGAAAAGAAAATATTGTTACCTTTATGAAGGAGCAGGTGATGCAGAAGGTGCTGGTGATGCTGGTGACAAAATACAGACAGGTGAGTCAGGAGAGGCAGCTGAGTTATATAAAAAGAAATAAAAAAAGAAAAGAAAATATTGTTACCTTTATGAAGGAGCAGGTGATGCAGAAGGTGCTGGTGACAAAAGACAGACAGGTGAGTCAGGAGAGGCAGCTGAATTATATAAAAAGAAATAAAAAAAGAAAAGAAAATATTGTTACCTTTATGAAGGAGCAGGTGATGCAGAAGGTGCTGGTGACAAAAGACAGACAGGTGAGTCAGGAGAGGCAGCTGAATTATATAAAAAGAAATAAAAAAAGAAAAGAAAATATTGTTACCTTTATGAAGGAGCAGGTGATGCAGAAGGTGCTGGTGACAAAAGACAGACAGGTGAGTCAGGAGAGGCAGCTGAATTATATAAAAAGAAATAAAAAAAGAAAAGAAAATATTGTTACCTTTATGAAGGAGCAGGTGATGCAGAAGGTGCTGGTGACAAAAGACAGACAGGTGAGTCAGGAGAGGCAGCTGAATTATATAAAAAGAAATAAAAAAGAAAAGAAAATATTGTTACCTTTATGAAGGAGCAGGTGATGCAGAAGGTGCTGGTGATGCTGGTGACAAAAGACAGACAGGTGAGTCAGGAGAGGCAGCTGAATTATATAAAAAGAAATAAAAAAAGAAAAGAAAATATTGTTACCTTTATGAAGGAGCAGGTGATGCAGAAGGTGCTGGTGACAAAAGACAGACAGGTGAGTCAGGAGAGGCAGCTGAATTATATAAAAAGAAATAAAAAAAGAAAAGAAAATATTGTTACCTTTATGAAGGAGCAGGTGATGCAGAAGGTGCTGGTGACAAAATACAGACAGGTGAGTCAGGAGAGGCAGCTGAATTATATAAAAAGAAATAAAAAAAGAAAAGAAAATATTGTTACCTTTATGAAGGAGCAGGTGATGCAGAAAGTGCTGGTGACAAAAGACAGACAGGTGAGTCAGGAGAGGCAGCTGAATTATATAAAAAGAAATAAAAAGAAAAGAAAATATTGTTACCTTTATGAAGGAGCAGGTGATGCAGAAAGGTGCTGGTGACAAAAGACAGACAGGTGAGTCAGGAGAGGCAGCTGAATTATATAAAAAGAAATAAAAAAAGAAAAGAAAATATTGTTACCTTTATGAAGGAGCAGGTGATGCAGAAGGTGCTGGTGACAAAAGACAGACAGGTGAGTCAGGAGAGGCAGCTGAATTATATAAAAAGAAATAAAAAAAGAAAAGAAAATATTGTTACCTTTATGAAGGAGCAGGTGATGCAGAAGGTGCTGGTGACAAAAGACAGACAGGTGAGTCAGGAGAGGCAGCTGAATTATATAAAAAGAAATAAAAAAAGAAAAGAAAATATTGTTACCTTTATGAAGGAGCAGGTGATGCAGAAGGTGCTGGTGACAAAAGACAGACAGGTGAGTCAGGAGAGGCAGCTGAATTATATAAAAAGAAATAAAAAAAGAAAAGAAAATATTGTTACCTTTATGAAGGAGCAGGTGATGCAGAAGGTGCTGGTGACAAAAGACAGACAGGTGAGTCAGGAGAGGCAGCTGAATTATATAAAAAGAAATAAAAAAAGAAAAGAAAATATTGTTACCTTTATGAAGGAGCAGGTGATGCAGAAGGTGCTGGTGACAAAAGACAGACAGGTGAGTCAGGAGAGGCAGCTGAATTATATAAAAAGAAATAAAAAAAGAAAAGAAAATATTGTTACCTTTATGAAGGAGCAGGTGATGCAGAAGGTGCTGGTGACAAAAGACAGACAGGTGAGTCAGGAGAGGCAGCTGAATTATATAAAAAGAAATAAAAAAAGAAAAGAAAATATTGTTACCTTTATGAAGGAGCAGGTGATGCAGAAGGTGCTGGTGACAAAAGACAGACAGGTGAGTCAGGAGAGGCAGCTGAGTTATATAAAAAGAAATAAAAAAAGAAAAGAAAATATTGTTACCTTTATGAAGGAGCAGGTGATGCAGAAGGTGCTGGTGACAAAAGACAGACAGGTGAGTCAGGAGAGGCAGCTGAATTATATAAAAAGAAATAAAAAAAGAAAAGAAAATATTGTTACCTTTATGAAGGAGCAGGTGATGCAGAAGGTGCTGGTGACAAAAGACAGACAGGTGAGTCAGGAGAGGCAGCTGAATTATATAAAAAGAAATAAAAAAAGAAAAGAAAATATTGTTACCTTTATGAAGGAGCAGGTGATGCAGAAGGTGCTGGTGACAAAAGACAGACAGGTGAGTCAGGAGAGGCAGCTGAATTATATAAAAAGAAATAAAAAAAGAAAAGAAAATATTGTTACCTTTATGAAGGAGCAGGTGATGCAGAAGGTGCTGGTGACAAAAGACAGACAGGTGAGTCAGGAGAGGCAGCTGAATTATATAAAAAGAAATAAAAAAAGAAAAGAAAATATTGTTACCTTTATGAAGGAGCAGGTGATGCAGAAGGTGCTGGTGACAAAAGACAGACAGGTGAGTCAGGAGAGGCAGCTGAATTATATAAAAAGAAATAAAAAAAGAAAAGAAAATATTGTTACCTTTATGAAGGAGCAGGTGATGCAGAAAGTGCTGGTGATGCTGGTGACAAAAGACAGACAGGTGAGTCAGGAGAGGCAGCTGAATTATATAAAAAAGAAATAAAAAGAAAAGAAAATGTTGTTACCCTAATGCATGCTCAATAATCCAGGTAGAAAAATCCAAAAAAGCTAAGTCTGGTCCTCTGGACATTCAAAAAACAAAACAAAAAAAAAATTTAGAAACGTTTCATCTACGTTAAATCTCAGGAAGTCCAACATTTCACTGATCACATCAACTCTGTGGATAAATATATCAAGTTCACACGAGAAGATGTAGTAAAAAAATGGCAGGTTGGCTTTCTTGGACACAAGTTAGGAGTCATCAGAACAGTATCACAGAGCAGACAGCGTCCCCACTAACTCAGGAGCCAGACAGAAGGAGAAATCACACACAAAACAGGCTCTAGAGAAATGTGGATATCCTAACTGGGCCTTCCTGAAAGCAGAGAAGAAACCCAAACAGGACTCCAGCCAGCCATCAGGTGAAAAGAAGGAACCCAGACCCAGACCAGTGGTCATTCCGTATGTTGCGGGAGTTTCAGAGACATTGAGACGTTTATTTTCTAAACACAACGTCGCAGTGGCTTTTAAACAACAAAATACATTACGACAAAGACTGGTTCATCCCAAAGATCCAGTCCCCCGGCACAAACAGAGTAATATTGTGTATGTTGTTCAGTGTCAGGAGGGCTGTGATCAGTCTTACATCAGGGAAACTAAACAGCCACTGGCCAAAAGGATGGCCCAGCACAGAAGATCAACATCATCAGGTCAGGACTCTGCAGTCTACACTCATCTCCAGGCCAGCGGTCACTCTTTCAGGGATGAAGATGTTCACATCCTTGATAGAGAGGAACGATGCAGTGTTTCCCCTACATAACTTGCCATGGCGGGGTGGGGTGGGGGTGGGTGGGGGGTGACGGACAGAGACACGTCCTGAGCTGCGCAGACGTTGTTGCAGTTTCTTGGGCTTGTTTTGAAAGTAAATTCGCTTAATTGGGCTTGTTATTATTTGTTCTTTATTATTTGTCTAGAGCAGGGGTCTGCAACCTTTTCGATCCAAAGAGCCATTTCTGCTCCTTTGTTCACTAAATTAAACGTGACCGGAGCCACAACACCTGCTGCAACTGGGATTTTCAACTGGTGGCCCACGGACCACTTTTAGTTTGTTGGAGGACGTTTTTCTGGCCAGCAGGAGTGACTTTATAAAACTTAACATTTCTAATAATTTTTAACATTTACTGATATTTTTACATTTTAAGATAAAATAAAAGACAAGATTCTTGTAAAGAAGGAAAAATTAATATAGTTTTGCCCAGTTTCTAAAAACTAAAACGATAAACTATGCAGGCCTATGTGATTTATTTTTTTAACTGTAGAAAAATTAGGTATCCTACTTAAAAGAAATAAAGCATAAAGTGAAAGTATGTTTTACTCCTTGTAATGTAGGAAAACTTCTAAAACTAACCCTTCCAGTTGTTATAAGAACCAATAAAATTCAGTTTTATGTCAGTTTTGGTCAAAGCTTAAAAGAACCGCTGCAGAGGGACCAAAAAGCTGCATGTGGCTCCTGAGCCGCAGGTTGCAGACCCCTGGTCTAGAGTGACAAGACCACGTTAAAATGAGCTCCAATAAGTGGAGGAAATATGGGAAAAAAATAATAAAGAATGGGAGAAAGAGCACACACTTAAAGCATGATTCAGGATAGAGATTAAAGAAAGTTCTTTGTTGACTTAGCTTACTATGAGTTTGCTGTTTAATATTTATTTTATTTTTTAATTTGTATGCATCCTTTATGATTGACTGTTGTTGTCGTTGTCCACTGTTGTCATCACTCTTAGTTTAAAATTCAGGTCTCTCTGGTAAATGAGTCCCAGAGGCTCAATGGGAATAATTTGTATAAATATGCCAAATGTATTTGTATTTTTTAGAGTGGATATGTTCTTCAAAGTCTTTAGCATAATTTTGCTCTTTATATGTAATGTCATAATAACTGTATGTTTATACTGTTTAAAAACGGACCCTGTTTTACACAATGGGGTGGGTTGCCTGTTGGGCTTGTTTTGGGCTTGATTTCATGGGGCTGGTCGCTTGTTTCTGTCACGATATATTGGCAGATAGAGACAAAGCCGAAAGTGCGCAGTTTTAAGAGCAGAGGAGAGACAAACATTTCAGCCGCGCTCAGTTTTATTTATTTATTTTCCGGTGGAGAAGGTGAGAGCTGTGTGTGTGTGTGTGTGTGGAGCCGCGCGCAGTAGGAGCCGAGCAGAGGAGCCACGTGTTCGTTTTTTTTTTTTCCCCATCCGTGGGGATGAGAAACGTGAGCCGTGCGCGTGTGTGTGTGGTGGGTGGGTTTGAACACTCAGCTGACACAGCTGAGTGTTCAGCATGAGGCTGCTTTTATGTTTTATTTCAGCTAGTGCACCTGCAGTGCGAGCTGCTAGTTTAGCATTACGTCAGTGCCGACAGGTGTTTGGAGCGTTGGGTAGGCGGGGCGCTCGGTTCTGTTGAGGGGGCGGGGCGCCCCGCCTATATAATGGTAGGGGAAACACTGCGATGGTTTGAGAGAGGAGTAAAGGAGGCCATCTTTGTGAAAAGAAACCGTCCATCATTAAACAGAGGTGGAGGCCTCCGGGTTCAACTGTCCCCCTCTTACAATGCTGTTATTGCTAGTATCACTCAGCCCTCTGTGAATAGCAAACAACCATCAGGGTGTTAACGATCCATCATCAGGCTGATGGTCCTCCTTGATCATGTGAGCAGCTGGTTTCGGCTGTCATCAGCCAACCGGTTGATCCACTGTGGGAAGGGGCTATTTATAAGACTGAGCTGAACACAGCTTCTCAGACTGAGGAAGTCTTTCGGACGAAAGACGAAACGTTTCTACAGTTTTTTTTTTTTGCTTTGTTTTGTTTTTTGAATGTCCAGAGGACCAGACTTAGCTTTTTTGGAAAATGTTGTTACCTTTATGGAGGAGCAGGTGATGCAGAAGGTGCTTGGTGATGCTGGTACAGGTGAATGAGGAGGGGCAGGCAGGTGAGTCCAGAAAGGCAGCTGAAGTGGAGCTCCCTGATCTGCTATACTCTTGGGCACGCGCCCAGCCTGAGCAAAGACGAACGCTTGATAAATTACTGTCAAATTCAGAATACAGTTTAATGTGTAATATAATCTTAATTTAATATTTAATCTAAATAAACAACATTTTTTACAATAAATAAACTATACTAACAATAATAAAAATCTTTGTTTGATGAGCTGTTCACCCAATACACAGATGTAATGTTAATTATTTCATGACACTCACTGTGCAGGGTCTGAATAATCCAGGCATCTTCGTGCAGAACAGCTGTGTCATGGAAATCTAGTAAGATCAAAAAAGAGGTACATCTTCACTTAGGTTTATGGATTAAAGCTAACTGTGAAACAGTTCAATCACAACATATCCACTAATACAATTTCACACATTTAATATGATCAGACAAACTACTGTAAACACTCCAACAATGACCTCATCAGTTCAACAGAATCACAGGACCTGTGCAATGTAACAAAGGTTTAATCTGTTACAATGTTTAATATTTTTCACCTGCTCATTGTGAAGTTTTAAAATGACTTCTGTCTGAATAAGGTCATCAGATGAGGTAGACATATATTAACTTGCAGCTGCATGATAAAAAACTTGCAGAATTGTTCATTTGTTTGAAGATTACTCACCCACCCTAGTTATATTGTTTACATAGTTTCAGGGACACGTTGGCTCAAATTTTTTGTGCTTCATCTTCTGACTCTCATCATATTCTATCAAGTGGAAACCTCAGATGAAAGCAGTTAGATGTTCCCACCGCTAGTTAGAACGACTGTGTGTCATGTTTTGAAGCATAAAGAGACCAAGTAGGACCTCACTGCAGCAGAAACCTGTAGTTTTAACAGACCTTAGAAAGCCAAAACACTTCCACACTGACGAATTAGTCTTTCCTCTCTAATCAGTGATGTCATCGCTTTCTCTTCGCGTGTGAAACTTTGTTCAATCACATTCTGACGGACATGGGCACTCGTTTGAAGTGAAAACTACGCTCGTCTGGTTAGCCTAGCCTGCTACCGCTTGCTGGAAGCTGCGAGATCTACGTCACCACGCACTTACGTATTTGTGTCACAGCTTTTTCTGTCCGGGCGCTTCAAGCCGAACAGGAAAAGCGTCAGTGAAAGGCTGTAAAATCCTATCGAAATAATCGTTAAATAAAAACTTAACCCCTGTATCAACTTATTCCTTGAATTTTCAATAATCAGATTAATGTTTTCAGAGCCTCTCTCTATTTGATTCTTTATTACGTATTTGTGTCACAGCTTTTTCTGTCCGGGCGCTTCAAGCCGAACAGGAAAAGCGTCAGTGAAATGCTGTAAAATCCTATCGAAATAATCGTTAAATAAAAACTTAGCCCCTGTATCAACTTTTTCCTTGAATTTTCAATAATCAGATTAATGTTTTCAGAGCCTCTCTCTATTTGATTCTTTATTATTAATCCCAAGGGAGACTGCGTGCTCGCTAGCTAGCACGCTAGTTAGCAGACTCATGGCGTCTACTGCAGCCAGAAATAAACTTTATTTACGCCGCAAACAGCCAGCTCTTGTTACCAGTTACGATACACAGCTCCTACAACAATTCTAAATGTACAAAAAAAATGCTCAGGACTGAATATTTAATTGACTGACCATTTCACTGTCACATAATGTTACTAAAAATCAGCAAATAGACTGATATATATATTAACCCGCTTTCCATCAGCTAAAATAAGCGCATATTAACAGTTTACTTACAGTGCAAGACGTTCTTGATCTGCCGAAGTAAAGGAACAACTGTAAAGCTTTACAAAGTGAGCCTCTACTTCATGCCATTTTGCTTAAAATACACATTACAGTGCTCATTACTTATCTAATTTTGACTTAAAACATTGTTTAGAGCTTTTTTCTCAAAAATACTATACACTGTTGTTCAAAATTTTATTGTACATTCCAAAGATTGTCTTACCTCTGACAAAATGGATGGTCCAGTCCACTTCTGAAGCATGTGTGCACATGGCAGAATGTGCAGCCAAGATGGCGGAAGTGTAGAGTAATTAAAATCAAAGTGCTTTAATTAGTAAAATCTATTAGATTTAAAAATCTTCATATTTTTCTATTAAAATATGCTAAAGATATCGTTGCTTATTTTACCGTAAAAAAATATAAGTAAATTTAAATTACTTAACATCTCAAAAATGTTGAATTTTGCTTACACTGAATTAAAACCATGCATATGCATTTTTACTGAGTAACAGTTACTATCAGTGGCCTATTAGATACTACTTAACCCCAATCACACTTTTTTCAGTGTACTGGCTGTTACAGAGGGCGTGAACAGATCGTTGAAGGGCGTGGACTTCAAGAAACCGGTCGTTCAAAACGAAAGTTAAAAATGGCAGAATTAAAAAGGGTATAATTGATTATCTAATAATTATTTTGTGCATTAAATTGAAGGAATAGGGTCTGGATATCCCACAGAAATACCATAAAAATTTAAAAAATACATCTGAGGTCCCCTTTAATATTAGGGATGGGGCCGATCCAATCCAGTATCGGTATCGGTATCCGATACCAGCATTATTTAAGTATCGGGTATCGGATCCAACCTGCCGATACTTTTCCGATCCAGCTTCAAAGAGCACTTGTGTTAAATCACATTCTGTGACTGCCCTTCTTAAAGACCGTGTAAAGTGAATTTCAATATTTTCTTAAATAAACATTATAAATGTGATAATTGTAATCTTGTAAATGAGTAAAAAGTCTCAAAATTGTAGCTCAATTAATTTTGGAGTTATAGAGCAAACTGTGTATAAACATATTTCTATTTCAGGATTTTTTAGGCGTGTTTTAAACGGGACCGCGTTTCGTCACGCGGTCCTCATTAGTATAGCCCTACCCCCTGCTGCTCCAGTCATATAAATTGTTCTTCGCATGGGTGGAGCCGTTCACTCGCGAATCGCAGATAGCATCAGATAGCAATAGCATAGATATTTTGTTCATTGTTAGCTAGCTAATCAATTATGCCTCGTTCCTGCATCTTCCCTGGATGTTTTAATGGTCAGGGCACCTGCTACTGACCGTCTCCCTCCTCAGCCTCCGGACACCGCCGCCGCCTTTCCTGTTTCTTTTCTTTCTTTTTTTTATTGCTAAGCCTGTGCCCTACAAGTTCACAAGCTCCTTTTTTGCTAAGAAAATGCGACAGGTCCATTGCATACTTAGTTATCAACGTGATTACTCTTTATTTTAATCACCAACACAGCCCCCGCATGCGATGTGTCGGGTCGGACCGGGTGCAGCCGCGCGAGTCCGCTCATCTTCTAAACACAGAACAGCGGAGTTATGAATTATAGTTGTGTCCTCAACTTTTAAAATAAAACCAGAGTTGTTTGTGCACTAAAAACAGCGTAACTCTTGGAAAAAGGAGCAAACAGAGCAGGTTTACTGATGAACCTGTCTTCCTCCTCCACACACAGTTCAGCTCTGAGCGAGAGGGTCCTCCTACTTGCTCTGAGCTGCAGAACTGCGCTGAAACCACGCCCACGCGCTGACACGCCCCCACCGTTCCAGACCCTGGGAAAATCATGTTTTTTCCTTATATTTGAGACTTAATTTTATAAGGTAAACAATGTTTTTAATCAGTCAGATTTATATGGGTGATTAATAACACATATTTATGCCGTGTGACAAACTCAAAACACAAATTTAATTTTACTTTACACGGTCTTTAACATTGTGTGAGATAAACCCAATGAAGACACTCTTAAGCCTTACAATAGGGAACCCATTGACTTTAACAGCACACAGGACAGGAGGCAAGTATACCACACACATGTCCTCCTTACTCATGATGCAGCTGAAAAAACTAAAAAAGCGCTAAGCATGACAACACAGCCACTGCCGTGGCGGGGAATGAATAGATTGGGTACAAAAGTTTCATTATACAGAGTCACATACCTGAACAGTATCGGATCGGAAAAGTATCGGTATCAGTCGATACTCAGTTAATAAGTATCGGTATTGGATCGGAAGTGAGAAATGTGGATCGGTGCATCCCTAGTTAATATGTATACCAAAACTCAAATAGCACAAAATGCTCATGTTTTATATTAAATAGATTACTTTTCAGTACAATCACAGAGCAGCTTCAATTGAAACGGCAACTTCATGATAATGATGATTGCTTATCTTTACCCACTTTGACCTTTCTGGGTCATGTGGGTCACTGGTGCACATATCCAGCAGTTGCTGCTGGCCATGTAGGTGGGGTACACCATGGACAGGTCACAAGTCCATCACAGGAACATGATAATGATGTTGGTTGATTACCATTATGATAATAATAATAAAAATAAATAAGCTAAAATATTGTTATAATAAATAGATATTTATTACACCAGAAAGTTTAATAGTCAACCACAGACATTTATTTTAGCTCTGAACACCATCATTTGATTTTTTTGGTTGCAAAGTTTAAATCCTTAAATGGGGTCGTAAACCTGTGCAACCTGTATTTTGTGACTCTGAAACTGAAACATTCAGGATCTGTAGATCCATCTACTGTAAACCCAAATTTTCTTTTACATAATAAGTCAAGCTATTATTACTAATCTTTTAGTTATTTTGCAAAAGGTGGGACCATTACTAAACAATATGTGAATTGTAAACTACACAAAAGGAGTACCGTATTTTCCGTTGTATAGGTCGCACCTGTGTACAGGTTGCATTGTCCAATTTTTATCAATAAATTGGAAAAAATCCATAAATAGGTTGCACCGGTGTATAGGTCGCACCTACGTCACCGCCGACGTAACGCGTCATCCACCGCTGAGACAACCCGGCAATATGGACTGAGTGTTTAGCTCTGCTGCAAATGTCTGCTACAGGAACGCACAGCAAGGCTTTTAAGAAGATTAACACTGTAAAAACAATTATTAGTTTACTAAAAATTATAGCTGACATTATAGCACAAGGGTTAGTGGTTTATTAGCCGAGTGGTTTATTAGCTATTTGCTCAAATATATTGTACACAGAAACAAAACAAATGCTAACAGAAGAGTCCGTCCCTCAAAACACGAATAAAAAAAATCGAATTTTATCTCAAATTTTTCATCCAGGCCAACAGTTAGTACGTTATAGCCCATATAATCACACTCTGTAAGCAGAAAAAATATACACGAGTGGTTTCGAAGCTATTTATAACGTAAACAGAAATAAAACCAATGCTAACGGTCGGTGTACTCCTCTGGAAGTGTGGACAAAAGTGGTACTGCACCATTTTCTGCCAAAATGAAAAACGCTCATAACTGAGCCAAAAATTGGTCTAAAAATATGGGGGAAAATCCATAAATAGCTCGCACCGGTGTACTGTATAGGTCGCAGTCCTTGAAAAAACCATAAAAAGGTACGACCTATACACCAGAAAATATGGTAGTTTCTGTACTAATGGCTCTGAGTGGAGACTACTCTCATCTACATGTTTTTACAGGTTTGGGGCGGGGTACTTAGACCAATATTGATTTTACAATGTTTATTGTTAGAATTTTGAAAATGCTTGACCAAACAGTTATCATTATGTTAGCATAAACTGCATTTGATACAATTCCTGTTCTGTCATGGTGGTCTGTTGTAGTTCAGCAATTTTATTCCCTAATGGTTATATTTATGGCAATCATTTTTTGTTTATCTTTAAGATGGTGATGAGTTCTTTGGCCAAATGGACGTTGGGACCTTGTTGCTGAATCCTGAAGGTGTCTCCCCTAACATCAGATCTTCACCCGGCGAGCCTGAAAATTGTCAATGAGGGCGAAATTTTTGTGGAAAAGCTGATGACCCTGCCAGAAGCTGTGTCTCCTTTTGGGCTCACATATGAACTCCATGTAAACTACCCAAAGAAAATCAGAAATTTTCATTTGGGAAATTGAGTTGAAGCCGAGAATTCAAACACTGAAAAATCAACTACAGTACTTGTGTAAAAATGGTGCAGGTGCTCTATTTTTGGATAGATGGGAAAAAAATCTTGTTTAGCAGCTAGAAGTTTATTGTTTTACTGCTGAAGTTTAGTTTGTAGCCATCTTTCAAATACAAACATAATGTGAACAAGTGGTGTAATGTAACTGTTACACAGAAAATTTCCTGTTCATCATTACTTGTTTTAAACAATTGTTAGTGCCACCATGCTAGTTAGGTTTTTTTTGTCTAATCATTAAGGCTTCCAAATAAAAGAACTATAGGGACACTCTTTTTTTTTTTTTTTGACAATTTACCTGTCGAAGCCGTTGAAGGGTTCCATGTTAGTCTTTTGACATTAATGATGTAAATGATAACGGGTACCTCAGATCATAAGATGTTATGTAAGCATGTTCCCATTTGCACAAGATTTTAAAGGTATTTTGACATCATGTTGGAAATTTGCGTATTTGTCACAACATATACGGACTACAGGAACGAGGTGAGCCGCCTGGCCTTGTGGTGCGGACACAACAATCTCACTCTCAACGTGGAGAAGACAAAGGAGATTGTTGTGGACTTCAGGAAGAGGGATGCCCAACATCCCCCTCTGACCATCAACAGCACCGCAGTGGAGAGAGTAGACAGCACCAAGTTCCTGGGAGTGCACGTCTCAAAGGACCTGTCCTGGAGCAGGAACACTGCAGCACTGGCAAAGAAGGCTCACCAGCGTCTCTACTTTCTCCGCAAGCTGAAAAGGGCTGGAGCTTCAACCCCCATCATGAGCACCTTCTACAGAGGTGCCATAGAAAGTGTCCTGACCAGCTGCATCACTGTGTGGTTTGGTGCATGTACTGCATCCTGCCGCAAGAGCCTCCAGCGCATTGTGAGAGCAGCTGAGAAGATCGTGGGCACCTCCTTGCCCTCACTGCAGGACTTACACAGCAAACGCCTCACTCGGAAAGCCCACCGCATGGCAGGTGATCCCACACACCCACTACACAGCTGCTTCAGACTGCTGCCATCAGGAAGGAGACTGAGGAGTCTCCAGGCTCGAACCAGCAGACTGAGAGACAGCTCTGTTCATCAGGCAGTCAGAATGCTAAACACTCTGCCTGCTCTGCCTCCCCTCCCATTTGAACTGCCTTAACACTAAAACTTTCTCACATATTATCACTCAACACAAAGTTTTTAACACTAGACTCTGTGTCACCAAACGGGTTTTCACTAAACTCTCGGTCATGTGCTCATACAGTTTGCACTACTTCTCATACTTGCACTAATGTCTGTATTACATCACTGCCTATAATCATAATACTGTTTACATTCTCTGTTTACATTTATTAATACTGTTTACTTTTATTACTACTGCTTACATGTAATTACTACTGTTTACATTTATTTACACTACTCTAATATCTACACCACTGCTGGTACATATACAGTGTGCTCTGAACGGTCTTATTTAGGGATGCCCAATGTGCCTTACTGCATATGCCACTTTTTGCCTCTACAACAACATCAACTACTACCTCATACATATACTGTGTACATTGACTCATACGCTGCTTTGCCACTTTGCAAATGTCAATGCTAGAAACCTTTAGTTTATTTTAGTTATACTTTTTATACTCTTTTTTTATACCACTATGCAAAAAAAAAACTCAGGACAGTGTTAGTTTTACTATTTTATGCTTATGTCTATTATTATATGTTTCAGTGTTTCAATGTTTAGATGTTTACTGTTGCACCGAGGGACTGAGAGAAACGCAATTTCGGTCCTGTGTATGTCCTGCACTGTACATATTGCAGATCTGACAATAAAGTTGACTTTGACTTTGACTTTGACTTGACTTATATGATTAAGCTATGTTCGTTTTTGCAAAATAAATTATAAATATATTAAAATTTCATTACAAGTCATGGTAATTTTTTCGCTGGGACACTCCCCTAGAAATCAGAGAATGTCCACGTACGTCATCAGTGACGTGACAACGGGAAAGGCACCGCTCCAACGCGCATGTAAATAATAATGGCGGAGCATGTCGGATCAGACGAGTGCAGCATAGCATGTCGAATCAGAGTGCAGCATTTCTAGTGTTTATCTAAGCGATTTGTCTTCAGTTTTGGAAGGTGAAGTTAGTTCTGGTGATGAACAAGAGCCAGCAGGTTTTAATTTAGGTATTCAACCGTATTTATATGAACCTTACCGTTTAGGAAGTGAGTCTGAACCGACACTGCAGAGGAGGACAGACAGCTGCAGAGGAGGGAGGATTTTAGGCAGGAAAAGTCATGGAACCCGATCTATCTAATTTACAGAGCACTGATTGGTAATTTTTTTATTAATGTACCTAATAATTATTCAACATAGTTTAAAAATATGAGTACTTTTGAAGTATCTGTACTTTTTTAACGTTTATTTTAACATGAAAAACATCATTCATATTTCCACAGATGTAATGTGCATGTGTAAATACACTGAATGTTCACTATATCTTGAGAGTATATTTATGAATTATCACTTCAAAAATGAATTTTCACTGAAATTATGTCTGAATTACATCAGTGCATTTAATGATTACTGCTTACTGCCTAGTTTTATCATAAAAATATTTTGAATTCAACAAAAACACAAAACAATTGTATTGTTTTATAAATATTTCTTCACTGTAAATAAAGCAACGATCTGATATAATCACAAAATTATATAAATATATGCTGGTGGAGATTCTCAGTCGTCAAGGACATGATAAAATTAAAAAAAGCGTTCAATACAGAAACAACTGGACTTTATTTGTTACAGAAAACGTTTCACCCTCTATCCAATTGAATTGAGAAAGCCCTATGGATAGAGAGCGAAACGTTTTCTGTTACAAATAAAGTCCAGTTGTTTCTGTATTGAACGCCTTTTTTTATCATGTAAATATATATTTATAATTTACATATAAAATAAATATTATGTAATTTATTGGTTTTTAATGAAAAAAGTTTAAACACATATATTGAATTATTTTTAAGATGTTAAACAAATGGTACATTGACAATTTACACATTTTACAAAATTTAATGACACCAAAAAATTCTCTGTTTGACATTGTTTTTTTTTTCCATTTAATTATTATTTTTTTTTAATCGGAAATGTATGAATCTGTACAAAATCAACTAAAACATCTTTATTTTACAGAGTTCTATGGAGTTCCACTTCGATCATAAGTTGTGACTAGGATCTGGCTTCACATGGCCCAATGTTGAATGATTACTGGTATCTGGAACGTCTCTCTGGAACTGCTGTGTAAAATCTGGATGCTGAGTGGAGGTGGCACCTGAACTTCTCCAGGCTGGTCCTATGATTCACCTGCGCAGAGAGCAATTACCTCCTTCCTAACAGCTTCCACATGGCCTGTCAAAGGAAAACAACAAACAAACAAACAAACAAAAAACATTACTTTTCAAAATACCTTTGTTCTTTGTGCCCTTTCTTAAACAAACTTGTACTCTGACAGATCTTGACTTGTACCTTGTTTGTGTGGTTTGAGAATTCTAAGAAAACAGAAATAAAAATTATATAATTCAGAATCACAATTTAGATTTTATTTTATTTTTTCTATTTAGCAAGTTTTAATTGCTATTTGAACAACAGTTGAACAACCGGGAGACAAAGTTATGGAGGCCAGACTGAGATGGTTTGGACATGTCCAGAGAAGGGACAGTGAGTATATTGGTAGGATGTTAGAAATGCAGCTGCCAGGAAAAAGACAAAGAGGGAGGCCAAAGAGGAGATATATGGATACAGTTAGAGAGGACATGGAGGTAGTTGGAGTGAGGACAGAGGATGCAGAGGACAGAGTGAGGCAGTGGCGGCTGGTGATTTTTTTTTATGGGGGGGCGCAATAAAAAAAATTTAAGCATGTGTAGAAGTATGCATAATTATGTTTGTATACTGTAAAGTAAGTTTGTTCATGTTTTTATTTGTATATATCAGTTGTATCCATTTGTATAACACTATCATTAATAAAACATGGTTCATCTTCACCTTGTTTGAGGCATCAGTGTGAAAAGAGAATGGGAGTGTTCTGCTTCCACTTTTCAATTTTTGGACAACTTCTATCATATTCTGTTATAATTATTTTAGTAATACAAGTTCATAATGTAAATAGAATTGTGAGGGTCCAGACTTAAATAAGGACAAAGGTGTTCAAAAATCCACCAAATAATTCAATTTAATAGTTCCAAAAATAAACTAACAAATAATTAAATTTCTGTGAGAGTTCTACTGGCTGCAGCTCCTACCCAAGATGGCCGCCAATTACCACAGCTGCCGGTCATCTCCCTGAAGAGACCTTCAACTATATAAGGCTGCAGTCAAGTTCTACTCTTCGCTGGGGCATTGAGCTATTTATGGTATTTATGCTCTCAGCCTGTTTGTTTCCTCAAAAAGAGTTTCTAACCTTGTTCTCTGTGCCTCCAGTTCTCCTGTGTTCGTGGATCCCTTTCTGTTCTGGCTCGCCTTGGGTTCAGTTCCTGGTCCTCGTGCCTGATCCTCCAAGCCATCCATCTGTGGAGTGGAACTGGTTCACCATCCTCTGGACTCACTTGGATTCACTCTCACGCTCTACTCAAACCATCCAACCTGTAAGAGGAAAAACATCACGAATAATCAAAGGACCACTCTTATTCCAATCCATCTGACATCCTGTTTGTTTCTCAGGAGCTCCAGAGGATCACCTGTAAATAGTCACCTGCACAAAATAAACACTGTTTAATTTTCTATCTTGTGGAGTCTTGTCTCGTTCCGGGTCTCGTACCAATCTGGGTTTACTGAAATCATTACAATTTCAATGAAAAATAAATCAAAAGATAATAACAAATTTGGGCCCAACTTAAACAGGTCAACTCAAGTCTAACAAGGAGGAATGATTCCAGATTAGATTTTAAATAACTGATTTATGGGGAAGAAAAATGATTTATTTTACTGTGATCCACCTGATGAGCTCCACTTATACTTAAGGCTGCAGTCAAGTACTCTTCGCTGGAGCATTGATGCCTACTCATGGTATTTATGCTTCTAGCCAGTTTGTGAGTACAGTACTTTGAGAGACACTTACTTTGTTTTTTGTTGTGTTTCCAGTCCTCGTTTCCATCTTGGTCCTGGGACCAGTTCTCACCCACAATGGATTCCACCATGGAGAATCAGCTAGAAGATATGCACCACCCATGGCCTTATTAAAAAAAATATTGAAAGATTATTGAAAGACTATTCAGTACAGCAGGACAGATTCTCTCTCCCAAAAGAGACAGACTGGACAAAAATAATCTTCTGAACTTGAACAATAAAATGCAATATTAAAATGTGTCAGTTCATGGGACGTTAGGAGACAAGAAATGTTTCCAAATGACTCAACACTTGGGTCCAAGTTTTGCAAATGGTGTCAGGAAGTTAAAATATTGTTCACTATTCAGAGTCAGAGTCAGAGTCAGAGAGTCTTTATTGTCATTTGCACCGCATGTGGTACATGACATGAAAACGAGATTATGTACACGAGGTCCCACTTACATCCAACAACAAATGAAAGAGAAAAACAGTAATAACATCGAGAACTAACTAAGAAAAACATCAACTAGTAATACACTAAGCCTAATATAGTGGGAATAAACAGCAGCACGAACATGAGTTTGTATGAGCAGATGGTCACAGATGAACACAGATGAACACAGCAACAAGAAAACATATCAGCATCAGCATGATGTGATATTTTGCAGTGTTTATTTTAATTTTATTTTTATTTATTCATGAGTCTAACAGCCTCAGGGTAGAAGCTGTTCCTCAGTCTAGTGGTTCTACACTTGATGCTCCTCAACCTCCGTCCTGAGGGGAGTGGGGCAAAGAGTGAGTGTGCTGGATGAGTGAGGTCTTTCATGATACAGGTGGCTCTTTTCCTGCATCTAGAGGTGTAAATGTCTGTGATGGTGGGGAGACTGACTCCAACAGACTTCTGTGCAGCCTTCACCACTCTCTGCAGAGCTTTCCTCTCTTCAACTGTGCAGCCTCCATGCCACACGTTGATGCTGGAGCACAGGATGCTCTCCACTGCACACCTGTAGAAGGAGGTGAGAACTGGGCTGCTCAGACCAGCTCGTCTCAGCCGTCTGAGGAAGTAGAGTCTCTGATGACCTTTCTTGATCAGGCTGGTGGTGTTGTTGCTCCAGCTGAGGTTATCATTCATGTGTACACCCAAGTATTTGTAGCTGGAGACCACTTCCACTGCAGACCCGCCTATTATCAATGGGGCATGGGTGTGTTTGTTCCTTCTGAAGTCCACAATCATCTCCTTTGTCTTCTTCACATTCATGTGAAGATTATTCTCTTTGCACCAGCTCTCCAGGTGTTTCACCTCCTGTCTGTAGCTGGACTCATCATTGTTTGTGATGCATCCCACCACCGCTGTATCATCTGCAAACTTAACAATATGACAGCCTGGAAGTGTGGCTGTACAATCATATGTGAGCAGAGTGAACAGAAGGGGGCTCAGCACACATCCCTGAGGAGAGCCAGTGCTGAGGGTTATGGTTGACCCATTACAAGGTTGACTAGACAGTATTTTAATCAGAGTTGATGACAAACTAGAGTTGAAGTGATCAATGTCTATTCCTTTGTTAGGTCTAATGCTCCTTTTTTCATCAGACAACTTTTACTTCAATGTTTTTACTGGTTTTATTTTGTGTTAAATAAAAAAATTCAGAGGTATAATCATTCCTCTTTCTTATTTTATTTAATGACATTTAACCTGCAGGTCATCCCTGAAATTCTGACGCACACAGAATCACAAGCCCAAGTGTGAACGGTGTCACACAATAAAAACACAATACATTAAAAACATGCACTATCTGCAGCATTGTTGTTTAAACTGGAACAACACTTTTAAAGTATTACAGAAAATATACATATACAGTACGCACACTTAATGATACTGTAGGCCATTGCATTAGGTAATACATTCAGCAAGTACTTTTACTTTAATACTTTAAGTATTTTTAAAAGCAAATACTTCTTTACTTTTACTTAAGTAAAAACATTAATGTGGTACTTCTACTTACACTAGAGTACATTTTTGTCTGTTTATTTGTACTTTTACTTAAGTACAGTGTTTGAGTACTTTCTCCTCCACCACTGCTTTTAACTAGCATTTTGATACTTTCAGCAAAAAAATTGCTACTTTTAGTGTTTTGCTACTCATCAATATTTTCCTCTTTTTGCTGAAGCTTAGCAGTTTAAGCATCTGTCTTGTAGCTACTGTCAGGAGATGTGGCAGAGTGAAGAAATATGTTTATAAAAAATGTTACATACTGAACCTTTAACACAGACACTGAGGAGTAAAACAGTTCATGACATGAGCTGAAGATGGACAGACAGGAGTCGTCTTCAGACATTCGGGTTTATAATAACTAGCAACTTTTATAATGTTGTACAATACACCACAGATAAGCACAGCTTGTAGCTAGCTACTGTTGGAGAGACAGCAAGCCCTTGCTGTACTGTTGACTGACCGCAACACAACACACCACGTCACGCACACAGAGATCAGCTCAAACTTTGCTCATGTAGCGATTCATTAAACTCACTAAACTAATTCATTAAACTAAACTTACTTGCTTACCTGTGTAGAAAGGCACCATTAATAATTACTGCTGTTCAACGTCGCTAGTTGCGTGTGATCAGCTCTGAAGGTGTAAACAGAGAGTCCCCCGCCCCTCCTGGCTCGAACCGGAAGTGCTGGCGATCCGTGGCGATAAGAGACGAGTCCAGGCTCGAGGGCGACGGAAAATGCGACCTGTACAGTTCAATAGTTTTGGACAGATGGGACATAAACTAACTACGGCCGCTAGCGGACGCTAATTATAATTAGATTCAATGGGAAAGCCACAGGCGGCGCCGAGCGGGGAAACCGGAAGTACGTCAAATCAGAAAATGTTTTTTTGAAACAAACAATTACTCATAAAATATTTATCCTACACAACTAAAAACATATATGCATGCATTTCGAAATATTTTTATTTTATTATTTCACTTTTATTAAAAAAAAATTTAAATCTTCAAATGGTAAAGAAGAAGAGCTGCAGCCCCTAGCGCCCTCTAGTGGCGGCCTCCTCTGGAGTGAGGTGGAGGCGGATGACTCGCTGTGGCGACACCTGAAAAGGGAAAAGCCGAAAGAAGAAGAAGAAGAAGAAGAATTGCGATTTTTATGCCAGAACTTTACCTTGGTAACTTCACTCTTGTGGTTCATCAGATGTTGAGATGGTTGATCCTGGAAAGCTGGACATTCATTCAACCTTTATTTATACAGGCTAGCCTCGTTGAGTCACGGGGACTCATTTACAAGAGGGACCTGTCTCACTCACACCAAACAACCATCCACTCTCACACTCACACCTAGGGTCAATTTAGAGTCACCAATCAGCCTAACAAGCATGTTTTTTGGTCATAATAATTCCAGCAAATTCATAGAGAGAGAAAAACAACATTACACACTATAAACATTAACAAAAGTTCAAAAATATGTAACATACACATAAATGTAATGTTCCCTTTCAGTTCGGTCTCTCGGTGCAACATACTTGCTATGGGAATTGCGCCCTTGCGCTATTACCTGAAGGAATACAATCACGCCTTTTACGGCAGAGGGCGTCACCTCGCGTCAGAGGTACCGCCTTTCAGGTACTTAACCCTTAGATGCATAAGTGGGGTCAAAAATGACCCCGAGGGTTGTTATTCTTCAAAAACTCTGAAACTAAAAGTTTTTACTCTTCCATATTCCAGGTATTCCTCATAAAACATGTTTGTGACTTCAAGTCATTTTAATTTTTTAAATGTTTTTATACATTTTCAGAAATTGCAGTTTTTGTGTCACTACCCCAGTTTTTCATGAGTGGGGTCAAAAATGACCCCAAGCATTTCCTATAGAATCTCAAGGGTTTTCTTTGGGAACCTTTGATTCTTACCAACTGTGACTGTCAAGATACATTTTCTGTCTCATTTACACATCTGATACCTGCAGTCTCACCACAAGGAGGTCAGTTTGACACAGCAGCATACAAAGTACATGTATTATCTGCATTTACCAACTCCATGACTTTACTGTGATAGAATATCATGTTGGTCAACAAAGTAGACACTCAGCTAACTACAACATAATGTTTGTACTTAAGCTAGCTAACATTACACTAGTTTAGTAAGCCAGCTGATATTACTGCATTTGTTGTGTAGAGACTCATTGTATTCATAATTCCTTGTAACAAATGCAAACCCGTTAGGTAACCTATTATATATTATTATATTATATATAAATTATTTTAAAAATCTGTATGCCTCTTTTAACACCAAGCCACAATTTACTGAGAAGTCGGTCAGGGCCTGCACCTGGGTTTAGCACCATCTCTCCAATAGATGCATGAAAGCAGTTTATCACTGAGAGTATATTAGAAGAGTAGCACGGTGGTGCAACTGGTAGAGCTGCTGCCTCTCAGCAAGCAGGTCCCTGGTTCAAATCTGCGTGCCTTTCTGGGTGGAGTTTGCATGTTCTCTCCGTGCATGCGTGGGTTCCCTCCGGGTACTCCGGTTTCCTCCCACAGACTAAAAACATGCATGTTTGGCTGATTGGTAACTCTAAATTGACCCTAGGTGTGAGTGAGAGAATGAATGGTGGTTTGTCTCTATGTGGCCCTGTGATAGACTTGCAACCCGTCCAGTGTGTACACTGCCCCACGCACAGTGATTGCTGGACATGGGCACCGGCGACCCCCGTGACCCATAAATGAAAGAAGCGGGTAAAAGATAATGGATGGATGGATAGTATATTAGAAGAGATGTTGACATGAACAAACATGGAGGGAAGAAAAGTCACAATAAGCAGAGGAAAAGAGTGGAAAAATCTAAGCAAAGAGGAGCTCATGGCCTTCATTGGAGTGACCATTCTTGCACGAAGTGAGAAGAACTGGAATGTACCAATGTGTGTGCTCTTTGGAAGTTTTCTACACAACCCAAGGTACCCTGAACCTACCAACTGACATCACTGAAGCAACTGGAAGATGTGGAGTGACAAAAGTTGCAAACAAGTAACAGGAGAGAGGCACAGAGGGCCAACAGAAGAGAAAGAGGTGCCAGATGTGTCCAAGAAACAAAGACTGCAAAGCCACCAATTGGTGCAGGAAATGCAGTACTACAGTGTGCAATGGTCACAGCAAAAAGCAAAAATTTTGTGACAACTGCGCACAGTGAATAGAGAAAAAGATGTTTGTGTGGGCAGTGGGCACATGTGAGTGTACAATGTTCTGGTCGTTTGTTGATTCTCTTTTTTGTCCTTCAGAGAGATGGACATTCTAGCAATAATTTTTGAAGATTTTTGATGTTATTTCATGTGAAAAAATGTTATAAAAAGTTATGAATAACCATATTAAATGTCAAATCAGTCTTTTGTTGACCCAAATATAATAAATATAACTACCTTTAACCAAAATTAAAGACATCATTTAAATTCATTGCAAAAACACATTGGCCCTCATGCACGAACCGTTCGTACGCACAGATTTGTTCTTAAACTGTGCTTACGAGTGTTTTAGGATCATTTGTGGCATCCAACAATGTTTTCGTATCCTACGATTTTCTTCAGATACGAACAAAATTTACGAGTGGTCCGGACCTGTCGTATATTTTAGGAGCGTCAGTCTGCTGTCATCCAGACGGATCTTCTGCACGAATAACTTCATATTTCGTTATTTAGAAAATATTTTGGGTTTAAAAAAATCACGCACCATAATTATTCTTGACAATAGGTTATTCTGTTTGAATTAGAATTATAATTTTAAGTTTAATTTGTCTGGTGTGTCGCGCAGGCCGTGCGCTCCCCTTGGTCATCAAAGCCGCTCCTCATATTAACACCCAGGTACATAAAATTCCCACACCGCCGCAGAACAAGTACGAATTAAGACTGATCTTGTGCCAAACACCATCGGAGCAATTGATTATTATGGTCATCGCGCACCTCCTGCTCATGACCAGGAGGTGCGCGATGACCAGGAGGTGCGCGCATCATTTGTGCTGCAAAACATGTTGGCACGCATCTTGCAGCGTGGCATTTATTGTCCATCCATCTCCTGACCACCTCCTGTCCGTGCTGCGGCGAGACATTTGTTTGAAGCCATTTTCAGATCAAACCATCTATTCTTGATTTCTGATACTGTACGACCCACGGGAGACAAAACATATGCACTACAATATTAATATGATGTTAACTGTAGTTTCGAGACATTTTAAAATGCTTCTGTTGAAAAACACATCCGACACTTGCGGGGGGTAGCGGTGCGCCACGGCTCTTCTGAATAAGTGAAACTATAATGTAACACAGTACACTAAAATTAAAGATATTTGACCATCCGACACTTGCGGGGGGTGGGGGTGGGGGGGGGGCAGCGGTGCGCCACGGCTCTTCTGAATAAGTGAAACTACACAGTTGTTTACACTAACATTAAAAACATTTGACCATCCGACACCTGCGGGGGGGTGGGGGGGTAGCCACAGCGCGACTGAGAGCAGATCTCCGAACGCGTGAAGTTCCTCCTTTTACTTCATGAGTTTGAATGAATGGACACTTCCTGCTGTCTGACAGCAGGAAGCTGTGGCCTTATATGGTGTTTTGAGGGGTGGGAATTATGTAAATAACCTTCACGCGTGCACGCGCAGCTGTTTAGGACAGGTGGGATTCATTAAATTTACGCACTGCATTTACACACGTTTCCTCATGATAGAAGACTTTGTTGAATCTGACGTGGCATGTTCGTACGAACGCTTCGTACGAACAAAAGTAGGAGAAATTTAGGATAAAAATACGAACATTTTCGTGCATGAGGGCCATTGATTCTAATTGGGGTCATTTTTGACCCCACTCATGGAAGAATGTAGGTATTGGTCGTTCATGCATCCTAGGGTTAAGCGACTGACGCCCCTCCATCTTTCTCTCTTTGCCCTTCACCTTGCTGAAACACCTGAACATCGCGGGACCTCTCTGTTGTCGCCTCGCTTGATTGAGGTGAGCTTGCTCCCTACACTGAACGTACAGAGAAAATGTTCCTGCGTACTGTTGGGCTGGCGAAAGCTAGTCCAACATTTTTCTACTTACCCAAAGTTTTTTTCTCTTCCGCAGCTTCGCTCGGCGACGCTAACTGCGTCACAACCTTCTGCTAATCCAACTAGCAGTCTACCAGTGAAAGCAAGACAACGGAGAAGACGGCTTCGAACAAAAGGAAACTAGGACCAACTTCTACTCTTCTCGTCTCCAGACATGGCTCCCGAGAAGGGAAAGCGGAGGACAAAGAAGAAGAAAACCAGGACAACGAGTCCTCGCTCGCGCCCATGCCCCAGCGGCTATGGCTACTCCCTTTCGGCGACGGACACCCACGAGGCCTGTCCTATCTGCTTAGGGATCCTGCATGCGAGGAAAGCACTGGAATCCCCCGACTCCTGCCCCCGACTCCTGCCCCCACTGTCGTCGAATGACGGTCACAGTGAGGAAACGCCGTGCGGACACGTTGGCCAAATCTATGGCAAGGACCGTGTCGATGAAAGTCACACGTCGCACAAACCTGCCTGCTCCAGAACCGGAGCCTGAAAACGTGGACCTGGAGTGCAGTGGCCGGGTCGGGGAGGATAACGCGTCGGACTCCTCTCTTGCCGTCGAAGACTCGATGCCAGAAGTGGCATCGGCATCGGCGTCCACATAGACGCCGAATACGGTGACAAGGGAGAAACTGTTAGCTCCTCCCAGAACCTGGCGCAGAACCTTCCGGAACCGGACTTGTCGGTACCTGCCCTGTTCGACCTGTGCCATAGGGCCGCTGATGCCCTGCAGGTCACGTGGCCGGACCCCACGCCTCACCAACAGGCTACGAGGCTGGCGGGAAACTATTTCTACACGAAGAAACCGACAACGTCGCAGAAAATGCCAATTTTTCCGGACTTTCTAACGGAACTCAAACACTCCTGGGCGGAAACCAGGGCTCCCATCATGCTACCATTGTCCCGACTCTTGGATGTCACGGGAATGGAGGCTCTGGGCCTTGCCAGCGCACCCTCAATAGAGGAGTCTCTGGCGGCTCACCTGGCTCCCACAGCCATGGGGATGAAACCAACGCTGTCTAGCAAAGCCTGTCGCGCTTCGGAGAAACAACTCGAGAGGTGCTACAAGGCCCAAGGCCTCGCGGCTCGCGCAATGAATATGTCGAGCATGGTACAGGCCTACCTGGTGGAAAAACTACAGGATATCCAGGTAACAAAAGACGAGCAAGCCACAACCGAGGCCATAGAGGAGGCCCGCCGTGCCTCTGACCTCGTGCTCAGCATGATGGGGACAGTAGCTATTTCCTAGGGCAAAGCAATGGCAGAAATAGTTGTCGCCCAGCGCCATCTTTGGCTAACGCTGTCGGACCTCCCGGAAAACCAGAGGTCCACCTTCCTACAACACCCGATCAAGTCGACGGAACTCTTTGGAAGAGCCCTGGAACGTGTCCAGACAAGGCTGGAACAAAGACGCAAACAAGCGGATGCCCTCTGCGAGGGTTTGCCAAGGAAAAAATTCACCCCACCAACGGAAAACACGCGTGGTCTCCCACGAAAGAGACCCGCTGGGGACTGTGAGGCTTCGCGGTACCGTCCGAGTACTGCTTCGACCTCTTCCTACGGAAACCAGTTCTGGACCTGATGAACCAGGACAAACTAATAATTTTACAGGTTCGCCCACCCACGAGGTACGGGAACCTAACTTTCTGGTCCCAGTCTCTGCTCATAGAGAATCACGAGGAACTGGTGACACGTGTGCGCGCACCAAACATGACTCGCCTACTGTATATGTAAACAAAACAGACACTGTTTCAGACATGTACAAAAATAAAAGTACCAAAGCACAGACTGCCCTGGTTCTTGACTCGAGTCCCATTTTTATAAAACCTAGACCTCACGGTCAAACTATGAACCACAGCAAGATACATGAGATTCACCGGAAACGGCCTGATCTCGCAATATCTTCTGTTGGGCCGAGCAACCTGCTCAAAAAGGTACGAGAGGGGTCAAAGGTCACCCCCTTAGACCTGAAACACGAGGAGCTGCAATTAAACATGCCTTCCAGGCTCAGCGTGCATGCGCAAGCTTGGGAGGCGTGTTTACCAAATGATTGGGTCATGACAACAATACATCACGGGCTCAAATTGCAGTTCTCAAAGAGACAGCCCTGTTTCTCAGGGGTGTTGCAATCTAAGATCAACCTTGCACGCGCGCACGTGCTGAGGGAGGAAGTTTCAACGATGCTGACAAAGGGAGTGATTAGTTTGGTCTCAGGACGTAAACTACGCTCCGGACACTACAGCAAGTACTTCTTGGTGTCCAAAAAGGACCGTTCCTTGAGACCGATTATGAATCTCAGGACTCTCAATAAAATAATTAAAACTTTCAAGTTCAGGATGCTTACACTGCGGCAAGTTCTCCAGTCTGTGAGACCAGGAGACTACGCATGTACAGTGGTTTTGAAAGATGCCTATTTCCATATAGGCGTGTGGAGGAGACACAGAAAGTTCCTCCGTTTTGCATTCGAAAGTAACGCTTATGAATTCAAAGCCTTACCTTTCGGTTTAAAGACTGCTCCACGTACATTTACTAAATGTTTGGATGCAGCCATGACCCCTCTTAGGAATCAAGGACTCAGGGTCTTGAATTACTTGGACGACCTGCTAATTCTGACTGGAAGCAGAAAGCAGGCGCTGACACACTCCCTTAAAGGTTCAGTATGTAATTTCTGGAACACGCTGGAACTTAGGAAAATTTTGAACAGAGACACGTTTCTGGTCCCTCCCCCTCAGAGCCATATATGGCTCTGAGGCTTGCTCTTGCCCTAGCTCTGCTGAAATTCAAATTCAAGCTCTGTTTTTATTGGCTGATTCAAATTCAAGCTCTGTTTTTATTGGCTGGTTACAAAATCTGTTTTTATTGGCTGGTTAACGGTGGGTCACTGTGGCTTTTTAGAAATGCTTTTAGAGAAGCAAGGGGACAATAGTTTTTTTCAGAGATTACTTGTCTAAAATCAGTATGTCAGGAGGTAGTGACAGAGTGAAGAAATATGTTAAAAATATATTGTTAGAAAAGTTACATACAGCTCCTTTAAGGTGATCTCTCACCTGGAGTCTCTCGGTTTTGTCATAAACCTACAGAAAAGCGATCTGACTCAGTCACGGGTTACCGTATTTTTGGGTGTACAGATTGACACTGTCCAATACAGAGCATGGCTCTCGAAGGAAAGAGTCTCCTCCATTCGCCATTGCCTGGGAAGATTTAAACTGGACCAACGTGTCCCTGTGAAAACGTACCAACGCCTGTTGGGCCTCTTGGCGGTAGCCATTCCTTGTGTGCCACGTGCATTATTGAAAATGCGGGCCATACAGGTATGGTTTAACCAACAAATACAACCCGCTCTGCCCAAACAAGCAGAAAAGTTTAAGATAGACCCAGAGCGTCTAAAGCAAGGGTCACCAACATGGTGCCCGCGGGCACCTGGGTGCCCCTAAGGTCCATTTGAGGTGCCTTGGACCTGTTCTAAAAATAGTACAACTCACTACTAAGCTGCATTTAAAATTTCATTTTATTCAGTTATTCTTTTTTTATATTTATATATATTTTAAAATGTCTATCAAAAGTATGTTCTTAAAAATATGTTTATTATACTTTTTTTTCAATTTACGCTTTGTTATTTCCGAAGAGTTTATCAAACTGGTGCCCTTTGTATGACTCCGTACCCACGAAGTATCTCTCAGTTTTGAAAAGGTTGGTGACCCTTGGTCTAAAGGCCTTGGAACCTTGGAGAGATCCGTCCATTTTCACGGAAGGGGTCTCACTGGGAAGGGTGTCGTCCTGTGTAGTCATCACGACGGATGCCTCAAAAACAGGATGGGGAGCGATCTGCAAGAACCAGAACGCCCGCGGCCTATGGAACAAGCAGGAAGCCAGATTACATATTAACTTTCTGGAATTACTGGCCATATTCCTGTCATTAAAATACTTCTTCAGTAAAGGTCTGGTTGCCAGGCATCATATCCTGGTAAAATCAGATAACAGGACGACAGTGTCCTTCATCAACAGAGAGGGAGGGACGAGGTCCCAGGCCCTTGTGGAAGAAAATTTAATCTTTATACACTGTTGGTTTTATTTCTTTATTGTCCTATTACTTATAAACATATTGTTTGAGCTTGAAACTTCTCTGCTCCAAAGTGATTGAACCTCTTTGCTCGAACTGAGTGAACTTCTTGCTTGAACTGTTGAAGCCCTCTGTCTTTCTGTGCGAGCAAGAGATTGTTATCATTTCACTTCCACTCCAGTTTTAATGTCCCTGTCCAGTTTCGAATCCATTTTAAAGTTTTATTGTTTGTTTTTAAGTCTTTGAACGGTTTTAGTCCCTCTTATCTGTCTGAACTGCTTCAACGTTATGTGCCATCACGTGCTCTTAGATCCGCTGACCAGATGCTTTTAGCAGTCCCGAAAACCTTTTATAAGACCAGAGGAGACAGAGCATTTTCAGCTCTGGCTCCTAAATTGTGGAACGAGCTGCCACTGAAGGTCAGGCAGGCCCCATCAATATCTGTTTTTAAAACTCGTTTAAAAACACATATGTTTTCATTGGCTTTTAAACCAGAATGAGTTCACATCTCTGTTTTAATGTTGTATTATTTTACTTGTGATGTTCTGATATTTATATGATTGAGATTGATTGTTTTTATTGTTTTGTGCTTGTTTTTATTCTTGTACAGCACTTCGGACGGCTGCTGCTGTATTTTTAAGTGCTTTATAAATAAACTAGTATGGTATGGTATGGTATTTCCCTCCTCATGGCATGAAATGATCTGTGGGTTTTCCCCTTTTCTGCTGAGCAAGATGCTCTGTGGTCACAATGCCTGCCATGGAAACATTCCTATGAGGCCCTGTGGTTGCAATGCCTGCCATGGAAACATCCCTATGAAGAAAGACAAACAGTCTGTGGTTGGAAAACGAGCTCACCATCTGTTAAAACAAGAACGTGGACTGACTGAAACCTCCTGGTTCTGGGAAGTGTTATTGTGCAAAGCTAAACTGTTTCCAAAAATATTATCATGCATAGCCAACTGTTTCTGGGAATGGTATTGTAAAACTCAGCCGTCAGCTTATTTCCACCGCAGCTGGACTGCACCCTATGATTTGAGATTGTGAAACTCCCCGATGATGTGCGAAGGCAGGTATAAAAAGAAGACATCGAGAAGCACTTTTCAGAGCAGCTCAGAACAGCCTTGTGTCTTGTATTCTGTGTCTGCCTCCGCTTTGCAAAGGAGAATTAAATACTTTTTACTTTTTAAAACTTGTTTCAGTCTCAGTTTTCTCTTAAATATTTTCCATCGACAATTCGTAGCAGAGGATGGTTTCTTTGGAGTCCGTTTTTTTCTCATCGGGGCATCACGACGGCAGGCTGATCACCGAACCTCCGAACCTTCAGCCAAACTTTCCGGAGAGGGAGGACGTCTTGATTCTCCGAGGGAGGGGATCGACTTCAACAGAAATCAAGTCCGAGACTGCAGACTGAAACTAAAACAATCAAGGTAAAATTTATCGATCTTTCAAAATAAAAAATCAACAAAAACTAACCACGTAGAAATGTATTAAAACAGAAATACATCGAGCGTAAGGTCTAAAGAGACCGAGTGGGAAGTCCTTAAAGGGACAATAGGGTTTTTCTTCTGATTAAGAAACCGAGTTAACGCGCGTGTAAGATTTATCAATAAAAATACGATAAACTGAGTGTAGATTAATCAGGAAAAATCTACAAGCCCACCTCTGATTAGATATAGAGGCGGCGGCGGCAACAAAAAGTATATGATATGGGTACCAGTAACAGTAAAAATGTTGATTATATTCCATGCGGGCCAGAGGCTGACCGAATGAAAAAGCTACACGGAGATTCTTGTCTTAGGTTCGATGCACAATGGTATCATGAGTTTGATTTTCCAAAAAATGGGTCTTTAGATCCAAATTAAATCCAAAAACTTGAGGAGAGACTGACAGAACAAAAACTAAAAATGTCTAAAATGAAAAAGATACACAGAGAAGTTTTTACAGCAATGCACAACCATGAGCAAGCGTTCAGACTTTGGAAAAATGAATCAAAGGCACAAAATCAGAAAACAAACTCTAAAGCTCTCCAGATGGTTCAAAAAATTGGAAAAAGCAAACAAAGTGATCTGGCAGCTTCAAAACCAACAGTTTTAAAAACAAAACATTTAAAGCCAGCAAAAGCAGCCATACTGATAAAGACCAAACTAACTCAACATTTTCCTTCTTTTTCTTCTCCACATGAATCGGAGAGCAATGGAATTTCTCCTCCCACGGCTCCTCTCTACCCATCCTTCTCTGGCCTAAGTGACCCACCACCTTATGTTCCTTCAACCGGAGGACAAGGCCCTGAACTCTTTCAACAAAAAACTGCCTGGTCACTGACTACAGATGACGACTACCAACCGTCCAGAAGAGCAAATGGGGCTGGAGGCACTGGTGGAGGGGGCGCGGACAACGTTGCTGGAGGGTCAGGAGAAGAAGGAGAACCAAGCCAACAGCAACCACCTGATGCTGAGGGTGCAGCTGGAACTGACCCCCCACAACCTCCCGCAACAGATGGAAGCGGACCTTCATCCAACCTAAGGTTAAGAAAGCTCAAACAAGAAGAAATAAAAGATGAACACCAACCAAGAGGGCGAGCTGGAACCATGATGATAACTGGTTCCTACCAGATGGTAGAAGTTGGTGGTAGGGATGGGCCTCAACTCATCTATCGAGCATGGCCCAAAGATGACCTAGTCAAGATGGCTCGGGAGTACCTCCCAGATCAAGCCCAGGGGGGACGGGTCATAGCAGGTGCCATGGGTAACACGGTGATGGTGCTTAAACCTACCATGACTGAATTAAAGATGATCCTGGCTACAGTCTATGGCATCGGGTTCATCAACAAGATAGGCGTGGCAAAGTTTGATGATAACAATTTCCAACAACGCCTCAAAGTGATAGACTATGACCACGCTGACAACGCAGCTTTCAAGGGCCAAATCACTGCCCTGGGAGAGGCTATCTCCACAGCTGTCCCAGCCATGCCCAGGTATGGTGTAATTATAAGCACCACACAAAAATCAGATGAACCACCCCAAGATTACTACAACAGCATGCTCCTAGTGTTCATCGTCCACTCAGGTATTGAAGTACCTGCCAATGCTGATTGGAGAGGAGAGACACAACCCTCTGCGTTCGAGAATGTCCTATGTCAGTTTCTGATGAGTGGCTTCCTATCCAACATCAGGAAAGCTGTCAAGACCATCTACATTGGCTCCAACGTAGAGGCACGCCTCAATGCCCTCCTCCAACATGCACACCACGCCTGGGATCTGCATGCAACTGAAGTCTCCTCTGACCAGAAGAGGAAACAGCGTGTAGCTGAAAACGCCCAGCTGACACTTCTCCAGGCTGCAACCCAAATGACTTTTGAACACGCCCAGCCTCTAAGACCCTATCAAGCGCCACACCCACAACACCCAAGACGCTTCCAGTGGACGAACCCACCACAGAACTGGCAACCAAGGCTACAAGAGCCCTCCAGCTGTTACATCTGCGGTGCTGAAGACCATTGGATCAGGGACTACCCTCGCAAAAAAAGAGGTCGGGGACAGCCACCCTACCGGGGTCAACACATGGGCCAAGGTCAGAGGTGCCCCTACCAAGGCCGCCCCGGTCAGGACATCCCCTACCAAGGCAACCCCAACCATGGACAGAACTTTCCAGGTCCACACAGAGAAGGTGGATGCGGAAGAGGTCAACAGCCACAGTTCGGGCAGAGGGGAGGCCACTCTATCTGACTAGAGCGGGGGGAGGAATGTCCAGCTCTCCAAACAGCAAATACACGCACACACACATCTGTTTTTGACCAAGACTTGTGTCCATCCATATACCTGAAGTACACTCAATCAGCCTGTCAAAAATTGCCTATGCTCACAGTGAATGTACAGGGAATGGCACTCCCATTCCTTGTAGACTCAGGAGCAACAAAGTCACTCATTAACAGAAAATCATTCCCAGATGCACCATTATCAGGACAAGTTATCACTTCCACAGGAGCATCAGGCATGGCTATACCTGAACCTGTGATAAGTCCTCTTTCAGTGACAAACCCTTTTGATAAAACAGAACACACACATCAGTTTCTACTATCAGAATACTGCCCTGTCAATCTTTTAGCAAGAGACTTAATCTTGAAGTTCAACCTGTGGACCACATGTGGACCAGAAGGACTTCTAGTTTCCACACCTGATCCAAACATGACCACTTTCTACTCAGAACTAGTCCAATCAGTACTGGAGTGGTTGCTCATTGACCTGACACAGACTGAAATACTGATTGAAATTACTATAGAAAGGATGTCACAGAACTCCATTCTCCATGAACCCAACACATTACACTGAACAACACATCTAGTGACTGACCCAGATGACCCATTTGTAGCCTTTTTCTGCACACACCGTCCAGCACCATCCATCTCACAGCCATTTGCTAGACACAAGAAGTCTGTTTTTCCCTAGTCTCAAAATGAACAAAAAATTGCGCACCTGTCGACAGCACGCTGGCTGAAATACCACACTACTTTGTTAGACATGCCTAACATCACCATCAAACGTTGCAACGTACTTAATCCAGCCACCCTCTTACCCTCACCGGATGAGGGCACTCCACATGATTGCATGGCTGAACTTGAGGTTTTGTGCACACCTTGACCTGACTTAAAACAAGACCCTATCTCTGACCCTGACTGGGAGCTTTTTGTTGACGGCTCTTCCTCACGTGACATGAACACAGGCTCTATCAGAAGTGGTTACGCAGTAGTGACAAACACACGCACTATTTAAGCAAAATCACTTCCGCCTTGTTCAGCTCAAGCTTGTGAACTTATTGCTTCGACCAGAGCTTGTCAGCTCTCTGAAAACAAATCAGTCAACATCTTCACTGACCCCCTCCCTGGGCTGCCACCTTACCGTGATGGAGGGATTTGAGTGTCCCAATGATCCTAGGAGCTAGGCTGTCAGGGGCTTCATGCCCCTAGAAGGGTCACCCAAGGCAGACAGGTCCTAGGTGAAGGACCAGACAAAGTGCAGCCCAAAGACCCCTTATGATGACTACAATTAATGGATACAATGTTCCCTCGCCCGGACGCGGGTCACCGGGGCCCCACTCTGGAGTCAGGCCCGGAGGTGGAGCACGTTGGCGAGCGGCTGGTGGTCGGGCTTTTACCCATGGAGCTCGGCCGGATAAACCCCCAAGCGGAGACGTGGGTCCCCCTTCTCATGGGCTCACCACCTATGGGAGGGGCCAAAGGGGTTGGGTGCAATGTGGGATGGGTAGTGGCCGAGGGCGGGGACCCTGGTGGTCTCATCCTCGGCTACAGAAGCTGGCCATTGGGACATGGAATGTCACCTGTCCTCTGGTGGGGAAGGAGCCTGAGCTAGTGTGTGAGGTTGAGAGGTTCCGGCTAGAAATAGTCGGACTCACCTCAACGCATGGCTCTGGCTCTGGAACCAGTTTCCTTGAGAGGGGTTGGACACTCTTCCACTCTGGAGTTGCCCCTGGTGAGAGGCGCCGAGCAGGAGTGGGCATACTTGTTGCCCCCCATCTTGGTGCCTGTACGTTGGGGTTCACCCCGGTGAACGAGAGGGTAGCCTCCCTTCGCCTACGTGTGGGGGGACGGGCTCTGACTGTTGTTTGTGCCTATGCGCCAAACGGCAGCGCAGATTACCCACCCTTTTTGGAGTCCTTGGAGGGGGTATTGGAGAGTGCACCTCCTGGGGACTCCCTTGTTCTACTGGGGGACTTCAACGCTCACATGGGCAATGACAGTGAGACCTGGAGGGATATGGTTGGGAGGAAAGGCCCCCCTGATCTGAACCCGAGTGGTGTTCTGTTATTGGACTTCTGTGCTCGTCATGGATTGTCCATAACAAACACCATGTTCAGGCATAAGGGTGTACATATGTGCTCTTGGCACCAGGACACCCTAGGTCGCAGTTCGATGATCGACTTTGTTGTCGTCTCATCTGATCTGCGGCCGCATGTCCTGGACACTCGGGTGAAGAGAGGGGCAGAGCTGTCAACTGACCACTACCTGGTGGTGAGTTGGCTCCGATGGTGGGGGAGGATGCCGGTCAGACCTGGCAGACCCAAACGTATTGTGAGGGTCTGCTGGGAACGTCTGGCAGAGTCTCCCGTAAGACGGAGCTTTAACTCCCACCTCCGGGAGAGCTTTGAACACGTTCCGAGGGAGGCGGGGGACATTGAGTCCGAGTGGGCCATGTTCCGCGCCTCTATTGTCGAGGCAGCTTATCAGAGTTGTGGCCGCAAGGTTGTTGGTGCCTGTCGTGGTGGCAACCCTCGAACCCGGTGGTGGACACCGGCGGTGAGGGATGCTGTCAAGCTGAAGAAGGAGTCCTATTGGGCCTTTTTGGCCTGTGGGACCCCGGAAGCAGCAGATAGGTACCGACAGTCCAAGCGGCATGCGGCTCGGGTGGTTGCTGAGGCAAAAACTCGGGCATGGGAGGAGTTCGGAGAGGCCATGGAGAATGACTTCCGTACGGCTTCGAGGCGATTCTGGTCCACCATCCGGCGTCTCAGGGGGGGAAAGCGGTACGCGACCAACACCATTTATGGTGGGGATGGCGTGCTGTTGACCTCAACTCGGGATGTTGTGAGTCGGTGGGCGGAATACTTCGAAGACCTCCTCAATCCTACTGGCACGTCTTCCACTGAGGAAGCGGAGCCTGGGGACTTTGGGTCGGGCTCTCCAATCTCTGGTGCTGAGGTCACCGAGGTGGTTAAAAAGCTCCGCGGTGGCAGGGCTCCGGGGGTGGATGAGATTCGCCCTGAGTTCCTTAGGGCTCTGGATGTTGTGGGGTTGTGTTGGCTTACGCGACTCTGCAATATTGCGTGGACATCGGGGGCAGTTCCCTTGGATTGGCAGATTGGGGTGGTGGTTCCCCTATTCACAAATGGGGACCGTAGAGTGTGTTCCAACTATAGGGGGATCACACTCTTAAGCCTCCCTGGTAAGGTCTATTCAGGGGTTCTGGAGAGGAGGGTCCGTCGGATAGTCAAACCTCGGATTCAGGAGGAGCAGTGTGGTTTTCGTGCTGGTCGTGGAACACTGGACCAGCTCTACACCCTCAGCAGGGTCCTGGAGGGCGCGTGGGAGTTTGCCCAACCAGTTTACATGTGCTTTGTGGACTTGGAAAAGGCATTCGACCGCGTCCCTCGGGGGGTTCTGTGGGGGGTACTCCGGGAGTATGGGGTACCAGGCCCATTGATATGGGCTGTTAGGTCCCTGTACGACCGGTGTCAGAGCTTGGTCCGCATTGCCGGCAGTAAGTCAGGCTCGTTTCCAGTGAGAGTTGGACTCCGCCAAGGTTGCCCTTTGTCACCGATTCTGTTCATAACTTTTATGGACAGAATTTCTAGGCGCAGCCAAGGTGTTGAGAGGATCCGTTTTGGTGGCCTTAGAATCGCTTCTCTGTTTTTTGCAGATGATGTGGTCCTATTGGCTTCATCAGATCGTGATCTACAGCTTTCGCTGGAGCGGTTTGCAGCCGAGTGTGATGCGGCCGGGATGAGGATCAGTTCCTCCAAATCCGAGGCCATGGTCTTGAGCCGGAAAAGGGTAGCATGCCCTCTCCGGGTCGGGGAGGAGGTCCTGCCCCAAGTGGAGGAGTTTAAGTATCTCGGGGTCTTGTTCACGAATGAGGGAAAACTGGAGCGTGAGATCGATAGGCGGATAGGTGCAGCATCCGCAGTGAAGCGGGCGCTGTACCGGTCTGTCGTGGTGAAGAGAGAGCTGAGTCGAAAGGCAAAGCTCTCAATTTACCGATCGATCTACGTTCCCACCCTCATCTATGGTCATGAGCTTTGGGTTGTGACCGAAAGAACGAGATCTCGGATACAAGCGGCTGAAATGAGTTTTCTCCGCAGGGTGTCTGGACTCTCCCTTAGAGATAGGGTGAGAAGCTCAGTCATCCGGGAGGGACTCGGAGTAGAGCCGCTGCTTCTCCACATCGAGAGGAGCCAGTTGAGGTGGCTCGGGCATCTGGTTAGGATGCCTCCTGGACGCCTCCCTGGTGAGGTGTTCCGGGCATGTCCCACCGGGAGGAGACCCAGAGGAAGACCCAGGACACGCTGGAGGGACTATGTTTCTCGGCTGGCCTGGGAACGCCTTGGGATTCCCCCAGAGGAGCTGCTCCAAGTGGCTGGGGAGAGGGAAGTCTGGGCCTCCCTACTTAGGCTGCTACCCCCGCGACCCGACCCCGGATAAGCGGAAGAAAATGGATGGATGGATGGATATTAAAGTAAAAGTACTTGCTGAATGTATTTGTATTACCTAATGCAATGGTGTACAATATCATTAAGTGTGTGTACTGTATGTATATTTTCTGTAATACATTAATAGTGTTGTGTCATTTTAATGAACAATGCTGCAGATAGCACATGTTTTTATTGTGTTTACTCTGTGACACAGTTCACACTTGGACTTGTGATTCTGTGCGTCAGAATTTCAGGGATGACATGTAGAGTTAAATGTCATTAAGCAAAAAATAGGAATAATACGGAATGATTATACCTTTGAAAGTTTTTACCTAACACAAAATAAAACCAATGTGTCATTTTAACTGCAGTAAAAACATTTCAGCAAAAGTTGTCTGACAGAAAAAAGGAGCATTAGACCTAACAAATGAACATCTGGTCATTTCAACTGCAGTTTGTCATCAACTCTAGTTAAAATACTGTCCAGTCAACCTTGTAATGGGTCAATAGTGAACAATATTTTAACTTGCTGACACCATTTACAAAACTTGGACCCGAGTGTTGAGACATTTTGAGACATCTCTTGTCTCCTAACATCCCATCAACTGACACATTTTAATGTTGCAGCAAGAATTTCTTGTCCAAGTTCAGAAAAAGTTGATTTTCAAAGTTTTTTTGGAGTCCAGTCAGGCTCTTTTCGGAGAGAAAATATGTCCTGCTGTACTGAACACTCTTTCAATGGTATTTCAATAATATTTCAATAATATTTCAATAAAGCCATGGGTGTTGTGTATCTTCTGGCTGACTCTCTGTGGTGGAATCCATTTTGGGTGTGTTGGTGGTGCTGTGGGTGCTCTCAGCTCAATGACGTATATACAGTACTAGAATATATGTCATTGTTGGTCCAGCTCTTCTTGAAGGTGGGTCTAATGTTACCTGTCCACTTTGAAGTGATTCAATGGACCAACTTCCCTCTTGACATAATTTACTTTCAAACTAACGACAAATCAAAAAGCTGCAATGTGAATGTAACTTGTAACTCAAATGTAGTGTAGTAGAAAGTACAGATACTTCACGTAAAATGTAATGGAGTAAAAGTACCCACATTTAATTCTACTTAAATAAAGTACAGATACATGAAATATGTACTTAAGTACAGTAACAAAGTATTTGTACTTAGTTACATGCCACCACTGTTCAGGACACAGTGCTGCTCCGATCAGTCCATTGTTTGAGACTTCTCAGAGAAACACTTCCTGTTGCGCTCAGTCACAACACACAACCTTATTACAACTCCGTCTGTCTCACCTGATGGGGCCAAGCTCCTTTTCTGTGATCGAGCTGGCGCTGATACAAATATAAAAGTTGTGTCAAATAGTTCAGTAAATTTAATTTAGACTAAATCAGCTTTTTGCTTCATTTTGCTGTCGTCTTGGACAAACGATGTTAAAGAATGTTGAAAAGGAACAACTTCATCCTCACCATCCTGTTGTTCTTCATCAGACTGTATTGTTTGATTGATAGTTCATATGCAGTATTTGTTGGGGGGTTGTTGTGGTCAGTCACCAAGGTGACAGCAGCCAGAATTAGACCCTCCTCAGTTCAAAGGTCAAAGGACAGTAAAGCAGGATACCTTCTGGTATTTCACAGCAGAAACACTGAATGGACTGAGAACAAAGCGGGGTGGGGGTGTTGGAGTGAACTTTCACCACCACGCATGTAAATCTTATGCTCCACAAGTTGTTCTGACAGAGATGTCTGGAGGTTTGACTGCAGTTACACGGTCAAGACTCAGCAGGTGTCAGGGCCGTAAAATACAAGAACTGACTCTGGATCAGCAGTTACAACAGATGGAGTGTTCTCCAAAACAAGAGCTTTATCGTTAACAGTGATGCAGGAATTAGATTTATTTTGTGAAACGCAGTGGTGGAGATACTCAAACACTGTACTTAATTAAAGTACAAATAAACAGACAAAAATGAACTCTAGTAAAAGTAGAAGTACCATATTAATGTTTTTACTTATGGTAAGTAAAAGTAAATAAGTATGGTGCTTGCTTTTAAAAATACTTAAAGTATTAAAGTATAAGTACTTGCTGAATGTGTTATGTAATGCAATGGTCTACAATATCATTAAGTGTACGTACTGTATGTATATTTTCTGTTATACATTAATAGTGTTTTGTCATTTTAATGAAAAATGCTGCAGAGACTACATGTTTTTATTGTGTTTACTCTGTGACATGTTCACACTTGAACTTGTGATTCGGTGTCTCAGAATTTCAGGGATGACATGCAGAGTTAAATGTCATTAAGCAAAATAAGAAAGAGGAATGATTATACTTTTGAAAGTTTTTATGTAACACAAAACAAAACCAATGTGTCATTTTAACTGCAAGTAAAAGTTGTTTGAAAAAGGAGCATTAGACCTACATCAAAGGAATAGACATTTGGAAACATCTCTTGTCTCCTGACGTCATGAACTGACACATTTTAATATTGCACCAATAATTTATTGGTCAAGTTCAGAATAAGTTGGTTTTCAACGATTATTTAGTCCAGTCTGGCTCTTTAGGGAGAGAGAATCTGTTCTGCTGTACTGTATTGAACAGTCTTTCAATAGTCTTTCAATAATATTTCAATAGTCTTTCTGTAATATTTCAATAGTCTTTCTATAATATTTCAATAGTCTTTCTTTCATATTTCAATAGTCTTTCTTTCATATTTCAATAGTCTTTCTATAATATTTCAATAGTCTTTCTATAATATTTCAATAGTCTTTCTATAATATTTCAATAGTCTTTCTGTAATATTTCAATAGTCTTTCTATAATATTTCAATAGTCTTTCTGTAATATTTCAATAGTCTTTCTGTAATATTTCAATAGTCTTTCTATAATATTTCAATAGTCTTTCTATAATATTTCAATAGTCTTTCTATAATATTTCAATAGTCTTTCTATAATATTTCAATAGTCTTTCTGTAATATTTCAATAGTCTTTCTATAATATTTCAATAGTCTTTCTGTAATATTTCAATAGTCTTTCTGTAATATTTCAATAGTCTTTTTATAATATTTCAATAGTCTTTCTGTAATATTTCAATAGTCTTTCTGTAATATTTCAATAGTCTTTCAATAATATTTCAATAGTCTTTCTGTAATATTTCAATAGTCTTTCTATAATATTTCAATAGTCTTTCTATAATGTTTCAATAGTCTTTCTATAATATTTCAATAGCCTTTCAATAATCTTTCAATAATCTTTCAATAATCTTTCAATAAGGCCATGGGTGGGGTGTATTTTCTGGCTGAATCTCTGTGGTGGAATCCATTTTGAGTGTGTTAGTGGTGCTGCGGGTGCTCCCAGTTTAATGATGTATATACATCATTGGTCCAGCTCTTCTTGAAGGTGGGTCTAATGTTACCTGTCCACTTTGCAGTGATTCAATGGACCAACTCCTCTTGACATCAGTTACTTTCAAACTAATGACAAATCAAAAAGCTGCAACATGATTGTAACTTGTAACTCAACACATTATAGAAATGTAGTGTAGTAGAAAGTACATATACTTCATGTAAAATATAGTGGAGTAAAAGTAAAAGTACCCACTTTTAATTCTACTTAAGTAAAGTACAGATACATGAAAAATGTACTTAAGTACAGTAACAAAGTACTTGTACTTAGTTTCATCCCACCACTGGTGAAACGTTGATGAGGTTTATAGGTGAACACAGAAGATTAGTTTAACAGAGTCCATGAGGCTGAAATTACTTTTATTTAGTTAAATTTACTTTGAATTTTGTTATCCCATAATTAACTTCCTGTTGATGACGTGGTTATTACTGCAGAAAACACAAGTTACAGTAAAAAGCATGAGAACAAAAAAAGGATGAGCTTCCGCCTCCTCCAGCCCTTCTTGATGTTGGTGTTTCAGGGGGGTGGGGGTTGGTCTCCCCCTCCCCTGCCAGGTCTCCTCATGGCATCTAAAGCCTCCTCACAGCCCCTCACTCCTCACTCCACCGGTGTGTAAAGCAGGGGTCAGCAGCAGAGCGCACTTCACATCCAGGCGCTCATTCCTCACCGCTCGCTGCTCACCTGTTCACAGCCGTGTGGACTGCTGCTGTCGGAGGTCAAGACAACAACCCAGCTGGTCTTACCTGTCCCATCCGCCGGTCCCCGGTGCGTCGAGTCCGGACAGCAGAGCCCCCAGGTGAGTCAGGGTGTTGGTCGGGTTGGGGGTGAGCAGAGGTCCTGACTGGGGGGGTCCCAGCTGGTGGACTGATGTCTCTGACAACACAAGACAACACACTGATACCAAAACTGATCCACATGATGGCAACTGATGCTTAATTAAGCCTTAATTGGTCGTCATGGCAACATGAAGTAAGGACACATAGAGCACAGGTACAAGACTTGACTTCAAATATATCTTCAGAAGGTATTTTCTGACACTTTATATATTTATTTATTTTGTATTATTACTTTTTAATAGATCAGGCAGTTTTATTTTGTTTTTGTTAAAAGGGTCAAGAACTTTGTGGAAGAAAGCACATCTGGTTTAGTTGATTTTTGTTCAGAATGATGCTGGAGTAAATGTTATAATAGAATAGAATAGAATATAGAATAGAGCCACTTCTGTGAATTAGACTAACAAAGACCTTAAGAAACCCCTACTGTTAAGATGTGATGTGTGATTCGTCAATTTACATAGGATGTGTGTGTTATCTCAGGTATGTGTGTGTGTGTTATCTCGGCTTTCAATTTGTGTGTGTCATCTCAGCCTGTTATAACCTCACTCTCACACAGCCTGCTCTTTGAATTGAGAAAGCCCTTTGGATAGAGGGAGAAGCGTTTTCTGTAACAAATAAAGTCCAGTGGTTTTTGTATTGAACGCTTGTTCTGATACAGAATAGAATCGATCTGTTGCCTCAGAGAGGTCATTCACAGTGCACATGAATAAACTTCAGTAAACGTTCAGATCTGATGGGATGCTTTGAGCTGTTTAAATCAAGCGTGACGTGAGTTTGACCCTCTGGGTTCACACTGGGAGTCTGGAGACGCCGCGCAGACACTGTGAGGCTGGCACATCTGTGAGGCTGGCACATCTGTCTGAGTAGAAGAGCAGCTGCCTGGTCAGAAAAGGGTAAGTTCATGGACAAATTGGTCATAATGTAGTGAGTGACGCCACACAGCCACAAAGACGGACTAGAGGAGGTCAGTGAGACAATTCAGGCCTCATTTTGTTACATAAAGAGGCTGGTGTGGCTTTTTTCACAGACATGGATTAGACTGTTAGGTCCCTGTACGACCGGTGTCAGAGCTTGGTCCGCATTGCCGGCAGTAAGTCAGGCTCGTTTCCGGTGAGAGTTGGACTCCGCCAAGGTTGCCCTTTGTCACCGATTCTGTTTATAACTTTTATGGACAGAATTTCTAGGCGCAGCCAAGGTGTTGAGAGGATCCGTTTTGGTGGCCTTAGAATCGCTTCTCTGTTTTTTGCAGATGATGTGGTCCTATTGGCTTCATCAGCTCGTGATCTACAGCTTTCGCTGGAGCGGTTTGCAGCTGAATGTGATGCGGCCGGGATGAGGATCAGTTCCTCCAAATCCGAGGCCATGGTCTTGAGCCGGAAAAGGGTAGCGTGCCCTCTCCGGGTCGGGGAGGAGGTCCTTACCCAAGTGGAGGAGTTTAAGTATCTCGGGATCTTGTTCACGAATGAGGGAAAACTGGAGCGTGAGATCGATAGGCGGATAGGTGCAGCGTCCGCAGTGAAGCGGGCGCTGTACCGGTCTGTCGTGGTGAAGAGAGAGCTGAGTCAAAAGGCAAAGCTCTCAATTTACCGATCGATCTACGTTCCCACCCTCATCTATGGTCATGAGCTTTGGGTTATGACCGAAAGAACAAGATCTCGGATACAAGCGGCTGAAATGAGTTTTCTCCGCAGGGTGGCTGGACTCTCCCTTAGAGATAGGGTGAGAAGCTCAGTCATCCGGGAGGGACTCGGAGTAGAGCCGCTGCTTCTCCACATCGAGAGGAGCCAGTTGAGGTGGCTCGGGCATCTGGTTAGGATGCCTCCTGGACGCCTCCCTGGTGAGGTGTTCCGGGCATGTCCCACCGGGAGGAGACCCAGAGGAAGACCCAGGATACGCTGGAGGGACTATGTTTCTCGGCTGGCCTGGGAACGCCTTGGGATTCCCCCAGAGGAGCTGCTCCAAGTGGCTGGGGAGAGGGAAGTCTGGGCCTCCCTACTTAGGCTGCTACCCCCGCGACCCGACCCCGGATAAGCGGAAGAAAATGGATGGATGGATGGATGGATTAGACTTCCAAACTTTGTTTAATTGTCTGAGTGTTTATGAAGCATTCACAATTAAAACAGTTCTTCAGCACATTTCTCGTCCTGCAGTTTATAATCAACAAACCATAAATCAAAACGTTCAGGACAATCCTGCTATACTTTTGGCATTGGTGCAACTTTAGCTTGAAATATTTAGCCTTTTCGACCTTTTTGTTCTCATAGAAAATGAACTGAGCTCATTTTCCATCCTTCAAATCTTCAGATGTGTTTACAACCTTTTATTGCTCCTTTCACATTTTGTTCTGCTTTTTTTAAATTCAGCCACTTTCAACTACTTTTAGCTGCTTTTTCAGCAGTTTTGTGCTCCTTTCATTCTTTCTGCTAACTACAACATTTTTGTGCTTCTAACCTTTTTCTGCTAATTTTCCCCTTTTCAGCTTTTTTCTGTACGTTTCAGCTTTTTCAGCTAATTTTTAGCTGTTCTGTGCTAATTAAGCATTTTCAGCTAATTCCACATTTTTGCACTCATTTTATTGGTTTTCAGCCCAGCAAAAATGTGCTCTCTCTGGTAATTTAAGTTTTATTTTCTGTCTTTAGCTAC
Organism: Garcialebias charrua; assembly: GCA_038048925.1. Taxonomy (NCBI): domain Eukaryota; kingdom Metazoa; phylum Chordata; class Actinopteri; order Cyprinodontiformes; family Rivulidae; genus Garcialebias; species Garcialebias charrua. The sequence goes on from JBBPBX010016249.1 coordinate 45,588, forward strand.
TTTTCAGCTGTTTTTTGTGCTAATTTAAGCTTTTTTCAGATGATTTCCACATTTTTGTGCTAATGTTTCCTTCTTTCAGCAAATGCGTTCTTTGTGCTTTATTAAGCTTGTTCTACCTTTTCAGTTTTTTTTAGCATTTGTAGCTAATTTCAGCTGTTTTCCGATAAACTCAAGTTTTTCGAGGTAATTTCTGCTACTTTCAGCCTATTTAACGTCTTTCTGCTAATTTCAGCTTGTGATGCTACTCTCAGCTTATTTTGGCTAGTTTCTGCCTTTTCTGCTATTTCAGCTACTTTTTAGCAGTTTTGTGCTAATTTTAGCTTTTTCAGCTAATTCCACATTTTAGCACTCATTTTTATGTTTTTCAGCCTAATTCAGCAAAAATGTGCTCTCTGGTCATTTAAGTTTCTTTCAGCTTTTAAGCAGTTCTTTTATTTTTTGGTTGCTAATTTCAGCTCTTTTCAAGTAATTTCCACTTTTTGTGCTTATTCTTCCTTCTTTCAACAAATCTGTTCTTCCTGCTTTATTCTGTTTAGTTAAGCTTGTTCTACCTTTTAAGCATTTTTTTAAGCTAATTTCAGCTGTTTTCAGATAAACTCAAGTTTCTCAAGGTAATTCCTGCTACTTTCAACCTAATTAACTTCTTTCTGCTAATTTCAGCTTGTTACGTCCTTTCAGCTTATTTTGGCTAGTTTCATCTTTTTCTGCTATTGCAGCTATTTTTTTAGCTGTTTTGTGCTGAATTTAGTTTTTTTTTTCATTCAACCTTTATTTTGTCAGGTTAATCTCATTGAGCCTCAAGGACTCATTTACAAGAGCGACCATGATTTATTTAATGATTTATCAGTTAATTCCACGTTTGGAATTAATTTCAGTTCCTTCCTTTTCCTTCTGGTAGTTTTTCCTGCCCTTTCAGCTATTTTCAGCTTTTTTTGTTTTTAATTTAAAATTTTTAATCTAATTTCCTAATTTTTGCACTCACTTTGCCTTTTTTTTTTTTACACCTAATTCAGAAAATTCGTCTTCTTTCTTCTTTCTTTTGATAATTTAGGCTTGTTCTTCCATTTCAGCTACATTTCAGCAAGTTTTTAGCTATTTTCAGGTGTTTTTCAGCAAGTTCTTCTACAATAAGCATTCACACTGCATTTTCACATGGGAAATGCAGTTTCTCTAGTTTAAAAAAAAATAGCATTTAGTCAAAACAATCCACATTTAGTTTGTCACTCAGATTCTTCTTCAGACCAGCATGAACTCACACACTGATTTGAGATTCAAACCAAAACCACCACATAACTGAAATGACATCATAGGAATCCGTCCGCATCAGAACATTACAACGGTCTGAGGTATTTGAATGCTTAATAATGCGTCCATCTTAACCATTAATGATGACTGCTTAACATTCCAGCTGCTGGAGGAAAATATTATTCTTTATTTTTTGAAACTAAATACAAATAAAAAGTTTTTATTCATCTTACAGTAAAGCAAGCTCAACTTTAGTTCACATTCTATTAATATTTTGCCACTGGATGATTTATAAAAAAAAATAAAAAAAATTAGATATGCTATTTATAATATTTTTATTCTTCCAGCAATCAAACTAGTTCAGTAAAGTGATCATAGCTGGGTTTCCGTTGTTTTAGTTCAGGGATTAAAGGTACTATCTGCAATTTCTGCAAAGCCCTGAAACTTAGAAAAATTTTGAACAGAGACCGTTCTCCCTCCTCCCCCTTGCACTCTGGGTGACCTGCAACTCCGCCTCCTTAGCTCCTCCTCCACAGCTTGGCTGTCTCGTGAACGCGCATGCATCTAAACACAGTTGTAATGGCGTCGGCGCAGTCAAAACACCGGTAAGGATAGACTACTCTCAAATCTTTGCGTATTTGTAATAAAGTATCGTAAATTATGTATAACCCTTTCAATAAGTTATGTGTAGCTCTTACTTTGTGTTACATTTTATCTGTGTTATGCAGTTTTGAAACATTGTCGATGATGGGCTTCCGATGAGGATTTTACACCCAGAGGTGTACTTCTACGTCCGAAGAAGAGGAACCCAGGAACACAGGATGTTCTCATAGTCACCATGTTTTCATGCAAACATTAAAATGATGATTGGATGAACAGTACTGTTGCTTTGTCTTATTCTTCATGAACATGCAGTGAAATAATTTTCTATTTGAAAGAACACAGCGACAAAATCTTTTTTATTTATTTATTTTGACAATAAATACACAAAAAACCTAAATAAATATGTGACAAGGATCATCAAACCGTTACATAACGCAGACTTAAATAACCATAAATAAAGCACTGAGCATCCACCCTGATGTTAAATACTCTGTTGTGTACTTAGTTTGATTTAAATAACTTTTTAATAAAACTGGACAGAAATTAAACAAAACTTAATTAACTCCAAATTCTTCCAAACCTGCAGCCTTCAGGGCAACAGAACAGCAAGCAGGGCCCAGGTGACTGATCTGGTCTTCACTTAAGTGGGTCAGGTCAGTAAATATGTGCAGCTTCTCCAGATTGTCAGCTTGTCCAAACATCTAAAGTCCATAGAGAACCACCTGATCTCCACTCTTTCATTTGTGTATATATATAATATATATATAGTTATAAATATAGGTATCTATATAAATAAATAACTATATTTATAACTACTGTATATATACTATATATATACTGTATATCTATATATATATATATATATCTATATATTATATATCTATATATCTATATATATATCTATATATATATATATATATCTATATATATATATATATATATATATATATATATATCTATATATATATAT
>JBBPBX010016250.1:0-13575 GCA_038048925.1 Garcialebias charrua
ATCAAATGTAGAACCACTAGACTGAGGAACAGCTTCTACCCTGAGGCTGTTAGACTCATGAATAAATAAATAATAAGAATAATCACTGCAAAATATCACATCATGCTGATGCTGATCTGTTTTCTTGTTGCTGTGTTCATCTGTGACCATCTGCTCATACAGACTCATGTTCGTGCTGCTGTTTATAATGATGTTTTTCTACTACATTAGGGCTTAGTGTATTACTAGTTGATGTTTCTCTTAGTTAATTCTAGATGTTATTACTGTTTTTCTCTTGCATTTGTTGTTGGATGTAACTGGGACCCCGTGTACATAATCTCGTTTTCATCACATGTACCACATGCGGTGCAAATGACAATAAAGACTCTCTGACTCTGACTCTGACTTGATTCATCTACGCTGGGATGTGAATGTTTCTGTCTAAAATAATCAATGCTTTTAAATAACTCTGTTTCTTTTGGGTCTTTTTGCCGGTTCCAGACCATAAAGGAGAGTTATGACAGAAAAATTAACAGAAGAAAGATTATTTAGTTCTAAACACAACGAGGCTGTTTTTACTCTTTTTCTGTCTCCCACAGCCTAATCCTCTGTGGATGATCGCACAAATGAGATGATGTCATCGTTTAGAGACTTATTGGAACTGTCACCCTGAGGACACATCGACTCTGTCTGATTCAGGTTACTGCATCTCTGGAGAAGGTCAGTGTTAGGAGATGTGATTTATTTCATGTGAAAGCAGCTCCTGACCAGATGGTTCATAGAGCCCTGAACTGGGTCTTCTGTCTCCACATGAAACTATTCTGTTGGATCTTAATGAGAGGAACCTGAGCAGAACTGATCCTGATGGCATCTCAGCAAGAAGGTTGCTGGTTCAAATCCTGGCCAGGGATCGTTCTCTGTGGAGTTTGCATGTTTTCTCCGTGCTGTGTGGGTTTCCTCCTGGTACTCCAGTTTCTTCCCACAGACCTGTCCAGGTGTTCCCCGCCTGTCACACAGTGATTGCTGGATATGGACACCAGTGACCTGTAAAAGAAGAAGCGGGTAAAGATGATGGATGGACGGATGTATAATAGATGGATGATGGATGGCTGGCTGGATGCATAATAGATGGGTGGATGATGGATGATTGATGGATGTATAATAGATGGATGATGGATGGCTGGATGGATGTATAATAGATGGATGATGGATGGATGTATAATAGATGGATGATGGATGGATGTATAATAGATGGATGATGGATGGATGGATGTATAATAGATGGATGATGGATGGATGGGTGTATAATTGATGGATGGATGGATGTATAATAGATGGATGATGGATGGATGGATGTATAATAGATGGATGGATGGATGTATAATAGAGGGATGATGGATGGATGTATAATAGATAGATGTATAATAGATGGATGATGGATGGATGTATAATAGATGGATGTATAATAGATGGATGATGGATGGATGTATAATAGATGGATGTATAATAGATGGATGATGGATGGATGTATAATATATGGATGATCGATGGATGATGTATAATAGATGGATAATGGATGGATGGGTGTACAATAGATGGATGGCTGGATGGATGGCTGGATGGATGTATAATAGATGGATGATGGATGGCTGGCTGGCTGGATGTATAATAGATGGATGATGAAGGATGGATGTATAATAGATGGATGATGGATGGATGGATGGATGTATAATAGATGGATGATGGATGTATAATAGATGGAGGATGGATATATAATAGATGGATGATGGATGGATGTATAATAGATGGATGATGGATGGATGTATAATAGATGGATGATGGCTGGATGGATGAATAATAGTTGGATGATGGATGGTTGGTTGGATGTATAATAGATGGATGATGATGGATGTATAATTGATGGATGTACGATGGATGTATAATAGATGGATGATTGATGGATGTATAATAGATGGATGATTGATGGATGTATAATAGATGGATGATGATGGATGGATGTATAATAGATGGATGATGGATGGATGATGGATGGATGATGGATGGATGGTTGTATAATAGATGGATGATGGATGTATAATAGATGGAGGATGGGTATATAATAGATGGATGATGGATGTATAATAGATGGATGATGGATGATGATGGATGGATGTATAATAGACGGATGATGGATGGATGGATGTATAATAGATGGATGATTGATGGCTGGCTGGATGTATAATGGATGGATGATGATGGATGGATGTATAATAGATGGATGATGGATGTATAATAGATGGATGATGGATGGATGGATGTATAATAGATGGATGATGGATGTATAATAGATGGAGGATGGATATATAATAGATGGATGATGGTTGTATAATAGATGGATGATGGATGGATGGATGTATAATAGATGGATGATGGATGGATGGATGTATAATAGATGGATGACGGATGTATGTATAATAGATGGATGATGGATGGATGATGGATGTATAATAGATGGATGACAGATGGATGGATGGATGTATAATAGATGGATGATGATGGATGGATGTATAATTGATGGATGGACGATGGATGTATAATAGATGGATGATGGATGGATGGATGTATAATAGATGGATGATTGATGGATGTATAATAGATGGATGATGATGGATGGATGTATAATAGATGGATGATGGATGGATGGATGTATAATAGATGGATGATTGATGGCTGGCTGGATGTATAATAGATGGATGATGATGGATGGATGTATAATACATGTAGATGGATGATGGATGGATGATGGATGGATGATGGATGGATGGATGTATAATAGATGGATGATGGATATATAATAGATGGAGGATGATGGATGGATGTATAATAGATGGATGATGGATGGATGGATGTATAATAGATGGATGATTGATGGCTGGCTGGATGTATAATAGATGGATGATGATGGATGGATGTATAATAGATGGATGATGGATGGATGATGGATGTATAATAGATGGATGATGGATGGATGGATGTATAATAGATGGATGATGGATGTATAATAGATGGAGGATGGATGATGTATAATAGATGGATGATGGATGTATAATAGATGGAGGATGGATATATAATAGATGGATGATGGATGTATAATAGATGGATGATGGATGGATGGATGTATAATAGATGGATGATGGATGGATGGATGTATAATAGATGGATGATGGATGTATGTATAATAGATGGATGATGGATGGATGATGGATGTATAATAGATGGATGACAGATGGATGGATGGATGTATAATAGATGGAGGATGGATATATAATAGATGGATGATGGATGTATAATAGATGGATGATGGATGGATGGATGTATAATAGATGGATGATGGATGGATGGATGTATAATAGATGGATGATGATGTATGTATAATAATAGATGGATGGATGGATGTATAATAGATGGACGATGGATGGATGTATAATAGATGGATGGATGGATGGATGGATGGATGTATAATAGATGGACGATGGATGGATGTATAATAGATGGATGATGGATGAATCTGCTTTGTTTTTGCAGACTACCTCATTTGAAAGCGTTGTTGTCTCATAACAGATGAGAACAGTCATGAGCCTCATCTCGTAGAACTACCGTCTTGTGTCTTTGTGTTTGAATGGCTGACATCGGAAAGCGTTAACGTGAGACTTCCGACGTGCTCAGTTCAGTAATGAGACGAAAGCGAGAGTCAGATCATCTCGTCATACTTCAGACTCATCTCCGCCCTCAGGCTCGACTGGACACGCTTCACTTTTATCGCCTCATTTAGTTTCTTCTCTCCCAGCTCCACTCCTCTTCCTCTCCATGGTTTTCCATCCTTCCTTCGTCTTTTCTTCTTTCAGCCTCCACAGCAGCTCCACTGACGCAACCTGCTCTTGTGCATGTTGGATATTGTTGCCTCCTGCTCGTTTCAAAGGAGACGAGAACCGTTTGAAGTGCCCCCCCCCCATCGATCGGACTCTCTGAAGTCCGGGCCCCTGAAGGATGAAGATGATTGAGGAAGGAGACGGGAATCAGGTGAGACACATGACCTCGTTACCTTCTGGAAACAAAAACCAGCTCACATACACGTGAACCATCACAGAGAAAACGACCTCAGTGAGCTTCACTTCCATCCACACTGGGATTTTATTCAAAACTGTTGAAACAAACTAAAAGTAAACTGTTTTGTGTTTGTTGGAACAAAGGTTCCACTGAAGGAGCGCCTCTGAAGTCTGAGATACGACTCCGACAGCTTCAAACCACTTTAACAAACACTGGAGGGCTGGTCAGCTTTTCATCGTTCTTCCTGTTTTAAAGAAAAACAGTTCAGGAAACAGTTTCTGGTTCTGATTTTCATCCAGATTAGACCCACGTCCAGAACTTTGTTCTGAACTGACACATCTGCAGCAAACAGACGTTGACTCTGCAGGATTTCAGTTTTTATATCTGCAAAGTCTCTGTTCACCTCATGAGTCCGAGGCCCAGTTCACAAGATCCAGTTCACAAGAGAACAGTCTCTAGAAACAATAGTGTTTTTCTAACAATAATCGTGTAAAATCAACATTAAAGCTCGTTGAGATGTTGAGCTGTGCTCCTTGTTTCCATGCCAGGTCACCAGGTGGCGCTGTGGCTTTAGGCTTTCAACCAGAAGGACGCAGAAACTTCAGTCTAGAACATGACAACATACACAATGGTGAACATATAAAGGTTGGTTTGGATCAAGGATGTGGTTGGTTTGGATCAAGGATGTGGTTGGTTTGGATCAAGGATGTGGTTGGTTTGGATCAAGGATGTGGTTGGTTTGGATCAAGGATGTGGTTGGTTTGGATCAAGGATGTGGTTGGTTTGGATCAAGGATGTGGTTGGTTTGGATCAAGGATGTGGTTGGTTTGGATCAAGGATGTGGTTGGTTTGGATCAAGGATGTGGTTGGTTTGGATCAAGGATGTGGTTGGTTTGGATCAAGGATGTGGTTGGTTTGGATCAAGGATGTGGTTGGTTTGGATCAAGGATGTGGTTGGTTTGGATCAAGGATGTGGTTGGTTTGGATCAAGGATGTGGTTGGTTTAGATCAAGGATGTGGTTGGTTTGGATCAAGGATGTGGTTGGTTTGGATCAAGGATGTGGTTGGTTTGGATCAAGGATGTGGTTGGTTTAGATCAAGGATGTGGTTGGTTTGGATCAAGGATGTGGTTGATTTGGATCAAGGATGTGGTTGGTTTGGATCAAGGATGTGGTTGGTTTGGATCAAGGATGTGGTTGATTTGGATCAAGGATGTGGTTGGTTTGGATCAAGGATGTGGTTGGTTTGGATCAAGGATGTGGTTGGTTTGGATCAAGGATGTGGTTGGTTTGGATCAAGGATGTGGTTGGTTTGGATCAAGGATGTGGTTGGTTTGGATCAAGGATGTGGTTGGTTTGGATCAAGGATGTGGTTGGTTTGGATCAAGGATGTGGTTGGTTTGGATCAAGGATGTGGTTGATTTGGATCAAGGATGTGGTTGGTTTGGATCAAGGATGTGGTTGGTTTGGATCAAGGATGTGGTTGATTTGGATCAAGGATGTGGTTGGTTTAGATCAAGGATGTGGTTGGTTTGGATCAAGGATGTGGTTGATTTGGATCAAGGATGTGGTTGGTTTGGATCAAGGATGTGGTTGGTTTGGATCAAGGATGTGGTTGATTTGGATCAAGGATGTGGTTGGTTTGGATCAAGGATGTGGTTGGCTTGGATCAAGGATGTGGTTGGTTTGGATCAAGGATGTGGTTGGTTTGGATCAAGGAAGTGATTGGTTTGGATCAAGGATGTGGTTGGTTTGGATCAAGGATGTGATTGGTTTGGATCGAGGATGTGGTTGGTTTGGATCGAGGATGTGGTTGTTTTGGATCAAGGATGTGGTTGTTTTGGATCAAGGATGTGGTTGGCTTGCCATGTTGAAAAGTGTGAGCAGCACAAACAGCACTCTGCTATCCGCCATTATTACTGTTTGAATAGTGGAGAGCAGAAAAACTACTGACTGTATCCGTCAACCGTTGAGAGAAGGAGAACCTGAAGTGATTACTGAGTGAGTGCAGCTGAGATAATACCTAATGATGGACAGGTGATCATTGACTGACAGTGTTGGTAATAAGAAAGCGCTCTGAGCACATGCTGGACACAAGGAGAACAAAGCAAGCCGTCCAGGATCAACACCTGTACAGTCTGACATGGAGCTGGTTGCTCTGGGCATTGCACAGTCTGACCTTCAGGGTAAACTTTCCAGGACGTCTCCTGCTCCATCAGCTGCAGTATTTCCCCGAACGCCTCGAAGTCCTTCACCTCTCTGACCTCTGAGTGTTTCCAGAGCTGCAGACAAGCGAGAGTTGATCAGAGTCGCCTTCAGGCGAAATGAGGTTCTCCTCTGGAGAACCAGACCTGGTTTATTGTCCCTCCTCCTCCTAGATGACCTCAGGTGGACAGGACAGGTTGAAGGTCTTCGGTGTCCTGTAGGGTGGTTTCACAGGAACTTCTCTGAAGACATATGGAGACATTTGCAGCATAAGAAGCTCCCAGAGACTCTGACACCTTCCACGTCCCAGGAGAGTTTCTTCTCGACCTGCAGCAGTTTCATGGGTCAGCTCGTTCTTAAATCAGAGACAAACCTGGAGAACTTCAGCTTCTCTAAAGTCCAGGTTAGCCCTGACGTTCCCTCGGGCTCTGCCTTCAGGAAACAGGCCTGGACGTGATGCTCTGAGCTCGGCCTGTGGACGTGATGAAACACGTGATGACTCTCCTCTGATGGGCTCGTTACGGGGTGGGGGGGCGTCGGTCTGTGGAGGTGAGTGGGCCTAATTGACCAATTGGAAGTGATTATTGGGACGAATGAAGGAATCAGCTGCGGTGAAACGACTTCCAGAAACCAAGAGCCGAAGATCTGAAACAAAACTACATCTGGTTTCCATGGAAACAGGAGCCTCAGAACTCAGAAGGTTCTAACGGAACAAAAGTTTTAATTTAGGCCCCGCCCACATTCCCAACAAACGTTTGTAAAAGTGTACCGTCGTACGATCAGACGGGAAAACGCTCTTCGTTCGTTTCTTTCGGTTCCTTGTGTCTGGTCCTGGTGGGAGCGACCGTCCTGGGTTTGGTTCTGGGTTCTGCTGCAGGACAGAAGGTTTGTTGGACTTCCTGTCAGCCGAACGAAGAGACTTTCAAATACAGGTGGTCCCCGACTTACGAACGAGTTCCATTCCTGCACCCGTTCGTAACACGGATTTCGAAGTAAGTCGGAAAATGCATCCAGACGGCACCTCATACGTACAGTACTGTACTATTTTACCAAGCACTTAGCCTATCCTAACACATTACCCTACATGATTATCAAAAAACACATTCGGAGCCATAATGAAGGTAAAAAAGAGTTAATGGCCTACTGGTATGCTGGTGAAGCCGTTCCTCTGCATGTTAGCTCGGTGTCCCTCCAACATCTGAGGCTGCCTGTAGTTCGCGTGGTCCAGACTGTTTACAGCAAGGTCTGTTAGCATGTTAGCTCCTGTACCAGAGCTCAGTTACCTCTGCCTGTCCAAACAATGAGGTCTCCTGGTAATTTTCCACTGACTGCATCAAGCTACTCTCCCCCCCTCCCTCCTGTAAACCTCCTGTAAATTTCCGCTGTCCTCCGGTGAGTTTCGGTACCGTATTTTTTGGTGTAAAGGCGCATAAACCGCGTAACTCGAACAATGCTTTTCAATGGGAGGGCGTTCGTAACCGCAAAACGTCGTAAGACGAGGACTACCTGTATTTATTTGAAACAAAGTGCGGTTGAAGTGTCTCACTGGATCAACCGAGACTTCATCATAAATCAAAAGAACGTTTGTAAAGTTCGATGACTCCGCCTGTTCTGCAGTGGATGATTGACAGGTGACCCAGGGTACCATCAGATGAGCAGTTCTGTTCAGGTCCGGTTCTGTCCTGACCGGACCTGAACACCTGTTCATCTTCACTCAGGTCAGAGCGGATCTGACTGACGCGTCGCCGGGGACAGAACCAGAGCCGCCAGGAAGCTAAAGACAAACCTGCGGGTCAGAACCTGAACCCAGGTCGGACCAGTCCCTCGTCCCACACTACGAGACAACGTCCCACACTACGAGACAACGTCCCGCACTACGAGACAACGTCCCACACTACGAGACAACGTCCCACACTACGAGACAACGTCCCACACTACGAGACAACGTCCCACACTACGAGACAACGTCCCACACTACGAGACAACGTCCCACACTACGAGACAACGTCCCACACTACGAGACAACGTCCCACACTACGAGACAACGTCCCACACTACGAGACAACGTCCCACACTACGAGACAACGTCCCACACTACGAGACAACGTCCCACACTACGAGACAACGTCCCACACTACGAGACAACGTCCCACACTACGAGACAACGTCCCACACTACGAGACAACGTCCCACACTACGAGACAACGTCCCACACTACGAGACAACGTCCCACACTACGAGACAACGTCCCACACTACGAGACAACGTCCCACACTACGAGACAACGTCCCACACTACGAGACAACGTCCCACACTACGAGACAACGTCCCACACTACGAGACAACGTCCCACACTACGAGACAACGTCCCACACTACGAGACAACGTCCCACACTACGAGACAACGTCCCACACTACGAGACAACGTCCCACACTACGAGACAACGTCCCACACTACGAGACAACGTCCCACACTACGAGACAACGTCCCACACTACGAGACAACGTCCCACACTACGAGACAACGTCCCACACTACGAGACAACGTCCCACACTACGAGACAACGTCCCACACTACGAGACAACGTCCCACACTACGAGACAACGTCCCACACTACGAGACAACGTCCCACACTACGAGACAACGTCCCACACTACGAGACAACGTCCCACACTACGAGACAACGTCCCACACTACGAGACAACGTCCCACACTACGAGACAACGTCCCACACTACGAGACAACGTCCCACACTACGAGACAACGTCCCACACTACGAGACAACGTCCCACACTACGAGACAACGTCCCACACTACGAGACAACGTCCCACACTACGAGACAACGTCCCACACTACGAGACAACGTCCCACACTACGAGACAACGTCCCACACTACGAGACAACGTCCCACACTACGAGACAACGTCCCACACTACGAGACAACGTCCCACACTACGAGACAACGTCCCACACTACGAGACAACGTCCCACACTACGAGACAACGTCCCACACTACGAGACAACGTCCCACACTACGAGACAACGTCCCACACTACGAGACAACGTCCCACACTACGAGACAACGTCCCACACTACGAGACAACGTCCCACACTACGAGACAACGTCCCACACTACGAGACAACGTCCCACACTACGAGACAACGTCCCACACTACGAGACAACGTCCCACACTACGAGACAACGTCCCACACTACGAGACAACGTCCCACACTACGAGACAACGTCCCACACTACGAGACAACGTCCCACACTACGAGACAACGTCCCACACTACGAGACAACGTCCCACACTACGAGACAACGTCCCACACTACGAGACAACGTCCCACACTACGAGACAACGTCCCACACTACGAGACAACGTCCCACACTACGAGACAACGTCCCACACTACGAGACAACGTCCCACACTACGAGACAACGTCCCACACTACGAGACAACGTCCCACACTACGAGACAACGTCCCACACTACGAGACAACGTCCCACACTACGAGACAACGTCCCACACTACGAGACAACGTCCCACACTACGAGACAACGTCCCACACTACGAGACAACGTCCCACACTACGAGACAACGTCCCACACTACGAGACAACGTCCCACACTACGAGACAACGTCCCACACTACGAGACAACGTCCCACACTACGAGACAACGTCCCACACTACGAGACAACGTCCCACACTACGAGACAACGTCCCACACTACGAGACAACGTCCCACACTACGAGACAACGTCCCACACTACGAGACAACGTCCCACACTACGAGACAACGTCCCACACTACGAGACAACGTCCCACACTACGAGACAACGTCCCACACTACGAGACAACGTCCCACACTACGAGACAACGTCCCACACTACGAGACAACGTCCCACACTACGAGACAACGTCCCACACTACGAGACAACGTCCCACACTACGAGACAACGTCCCACACTACGAGACAACGTCCCACACTACGAGACAACGTCCCACACTACGAGACAACGTCCCACACTACGAGACAACGTCCCACACTACGAGACAACGTCCCACACTACGAGACAACGTCCCACACTACGAGACAACGTCCCACACTACGAGACAACGTCCCACACTACGAGACAACGTCCCACACTACGAGACAACGTCCCACACTACGAGACAACGTCCCACACTACGAGACAACGTCCCACACTACGAGACAACGTCCCACACTACGAGACAACGTCCCACACTACGAGACAACGTCCCACACTACGAGACAACGTCCCACACTACGAGACAACGTCCCACACTACGAGACAACGTCCCACACTACGAGACAACGTCCCACACTACGAGACAACGTCCCACACTACGAGACAACGTCCCACACTACGAGACAACGTCCCACACTACGAGACAACGTCCCACACTACGAGACAACGTCCCACACTACGAGACAACGTCCCACACTACGAGACAACGTCCCACACTACGAGACAACGTCCCACACTACGAGACAACGTCCCACACTACGAGACAACGTCCCACACTACGAGACAACGTCCCACACTACGAGACAACGTCCCACACTACGAGACAACGTCCCACACTACGAGACAACGTCCCACACTACGAGACAACGTCCCACACTACGAGACAACGTCCCACACTACGAGACAACGTCCCACACTACGAGACAACGTCCCACACTATGAGACAACGTCCCACATGTCTTTAGTTAGACTTCTAAAGTTCAGCGTTTCTTCAGAAGACAGTCTTCATGATGTGGTTCCAAACTCCAACTTTGTGTTCTGGTCTGACCCGGTTCTGAGAACAGAGACCAGCGAGCCATGCAGCTGCGTTTGGAGCGGCCGGTTCTGTTCATGTTTATGGTTTAAAGTTTAGAAGTGAAGAGAAGTTGGACGAACCTGTTGGACCGGTCCAGAACCGGAGCGACTGGACCGCAGACCTCCGAGAGTCACGGATCAAAACCCTCAAATGTCCTGAGCGTCCTGGAGACTCCTGAGGACGTCGTCTGTCCCACCAGACAAGCATGGAGTCGTAAACCCGGTCCTGTTTGGACCTCCAGCTCAGACTTCAGAACCATCACTCAGAGTTTAACCGGATCACAGGAAGTTGGACGGAACTATTTTCAGAACTTTACGAACAGCTGAACCTGGAGGAGCTCTGAAGAAAGACATGATTTTAACACCAGAAAACTCTTGTCCAACGTCTCCTCCGGTCTTCAGTCTCTCTGTCTTCATCCCTCATTGTGTCCTCTCAGAGTGTCTCTGTCTTCATCCCTCAGTGTGTCCTCTCAGAGTCTCTCTGTCTTCATCCCTCATTGTGTCCTCTCAGAGTGTCTCTGTCTTCATCCCTCAGTGTGTCCTCTCAGAGTGTCTCTGTCTTCATCCCTCATTGTGTCCTCTCAGAGTGTCTCTGTCTTCATCCCTCAGTGTGTCCTCTCAGAGTCTCTCTGTCTTCATCCCTCAGTGTGTCCTCTCAGAGTCTCTCTGTCTTCATCCCTCAGTGTGTCCTCTCAGAGTGTCTCTGTCTTCATCCCTCAGTGTGTCCTCTCAGAGTCTCTCTGTCTTCATCCCTCAGTGTGTCCTCTCAGAGTCTCTCTGCTGCAGGACAGACAGTGTCCTCTCAGAGTCTCTCTGCTGCAGGACAGACGGTGTCCTCTCAGAGTGTCTCTGTCTTCATCCCTCAGTGTGTCCTCTCAGAGTCTCTCTGTCTTCATCCCTCAGTGTGTCCTCTCAGAGTCTCTCTGCTGCAGGACAGACGGTGTCCTCTCAGAGTGTCTCTGCTGCAGGACGTGTTGAAGTTCCTCTGCTCTGATTGGTCCACCAGTACCAGGACCTGCTGAGCAGGAGGAGTCCTTCAGCTCCGGCTGTCTTTGTCTCTTTAATCAGTCCATTGATCGTCTGTCTGTCCCCGGTGTCTCTGCAGCTAATGACCATTGATGGGCTCTAAATGAAAGTGGACGTCTCAGTAAAGGGACATTTCTAACTTCCCTCTCAGACGGTCCTGACGTGTGACGCTGCCTTCAGGGTCGTTTCTCCTCTCTTCATTCGGTTCCTTATTTCTTTGTAATGATCTGACCTTCAGCACCTCCTCCTCCTCCTCCTCCTCCTCTTGCTGCAGGCGGTCCACCAGCAGAAACCAGACCCATCATCCTGGACCTACAGCCAGATAATTACCCAAAGTTTAGACCCTCCACTTTATTCCTCCGTCCTCGTTGTCCTCTGCTCCTGTCACTCGGGCCTTCGTCTCCAGCTGCTTCGGCTGCTTCTGGTTCTGATGGAATCGGGTTTGTTCTGCTGTAGTCCAGGTCCGAGGGTTCAGATCTGCTTTAAAGATCCACTGACGTGATTTTTCTACTATTCATCAAATTGCTCAAAATATATATATTTTATCATTTAAATATGTTAGTTTTTGCAAACAAAATGATAAATCACTTTAATTTTGCTTTAAAAGTGATTTTGAACTTCAAGCCGTGTTTAATCATGGGAAATCCGTTTACACCTGAACGCACCATCTGTGATGTAATGTCCAGAGTGAGAGGCAGAGGGCTCCAGTCTCTTCAATAGCGGACATTTTAAAACTTGACTAATTTATCAATCTAGGTGAAGATTTGAGCTATTTGTCTTCATTTTGGGAAGCAGAAAATAGTTTGGGTGATGGAACAAGAAACAACAGGATCTAATTTAGGTCTGATGCTGTATCAGACTGACTTTCATGTGGAGCTGCGCACACCGTGACAAGCTCAGAGCTCTGCCTCAACTCTGGACATTACATCACAGATGGTGCGTTCGGGTGTAAACGGATTTCCCACGATTAAACACAGCTTGAAGTTCAAAATCACTTTTAAAGCAAAATTAAAGTGATTTATCATTTTGTTTGCAAAAACTAACATATTTAAATGATAAAATATATATATTTTGAGCAATTTGATGAATAGTAGAAAAATCACGTCAGTGGATCTTTAAGGATCCTCAGAGGATCAAAGGTCCAGGCTCATTCTGCTGTGGTCCTCCAGGTCTCGTGATCTTCAGCTGTGGGCTCTCAGATGATTTTAAAATGTCTTCAGAACTGGTTCCCTGCAGCTCGGACCTGAGGACATGTCCTCATCACAGACCAGAACCTCCAGAATCTGCAGGACGGGTTAAATCTCTGTTGAGACCATGCTGTTGAGGTTTTTTGACTTATTTCTATTTCTTTCTGAAATCTGTGTTTTTAAAGATCTTCTTCAGAGAACTTTCTTCAGCTCCAATAAA